>NNCF01126744.1:1970376-2059846 GCA_002313205.1 Laupala kohalensis | reverse complement strand
GTATAAGAGACAGAAATAATACAGTATAGAAAACTGTAGTCGTTCAGTTGTTAGTTGAATAAATCTGCGCTTACGCTGTTTTTATCAAGAATTAAGTAAAACATTTTATATTTCTAAAAACGAATGTAATTTGTTAGAAATGTTTCATTATAGCAAAAGATTTTCGATATTTACAACAAACATTCTTTTTCCCCGAAACGTTGACCATGATAACACAAAGTTGATATTTTGCTATGAGAGCGTGTTTTGCATTCGATATACTACCGCACCACTCTCCCCCGCGAATCTGTATCACGCTGTTGCGCACCTATCCTTCTCTTGCACCATTTTATAACGGTAGACTTAGAGTTACAGATATAAGATTGGGTTGCAAATCGAGCGCGAAATGTTTGCCAATAAAAAGTCAAGCTCGTATTTTATTTAAAATTTTGTCTACAACAGTTTACAACACATTTCAATCGAAGAGTTGCAAATTATTCTCAATGAACTTCTCAGTTCTGAAGGCACGTTCACACTCATTAAAAAATATTGCTTCACGGTTCTGTTTGCATTCGGTGTATGTTTTTTAAGATTTTAAATCTTGATCTGGTATTGTATTTTTTTCCTCGGGATATATTCATGAAAATGATGGGGTGGGGTGGATTTGAAATTATAACGCATTAATTAACGCCAAATAAGGATATTGTTGGTGGTGACTCACATAATGATGTCTACACGTCATCTACCACAACCTGACCAGTGATTAGAAAATTCTACGGTCAATAGAAGACCAAGAGAAATCTTTCATATCCGCAAAGCCTTTGAAGTTCCCGCTGGAGGACAATTGATGAAGAGCAGAATGAGTATTAGTAGCTCTCAGATTAGACGCAATTACCTTCTCGTTGTGATACCTTCAAAGCAAAAGCTATTGTGTACCTAAATTAGCATGTGTAATGTGCATAACAATCTCTGTATTAGTTTTGAAATTTATATTTAAAATGGTCTGGGGAGTGAGATGTGCTCACATATGTATACGCGGCATTTTTTTTCTGTCAATGAAATCGATGGAAACAAAACCCGGCCACCTTCAATTGCTGTGAACACGAGTTCTCGGATTGATCTCGATACAAAATCATGTTTAAGTGTTTGATCTCTGTGAGTAATTAGAATCATTGGGAAACCGAAACTGCTATAATAAAGAACGTCTGTCCAGCTTATTCAAAAATTGCAAAAAGAAATCGTGGTAAAATCTACTTTAAAATTAACATGAGTTTTTGATTATTTAGAGGGCATAATATGCTGTATATGCTCATTAATACGTGAAAGCGTTAATTGTGGAAACAAAAAGGTAAAATTATTAATTACCAGTTATTTTTAAAATGAAATTGAAAAGTACATTATCTTTGATTCTTTTTCTTTAACATATCAAATATTTCATATATGTGACTTTCGTTCTGTACAATACGTCATCAAATGATTTATGGAAGAGATTTTCTTGATTTATTCCGTTTAAAGAAACTGAGAATTTGTCATGGCACATTCAATCTACTGTTATCATTTCCGACTTTCAAATTTCACGAAAGAGGAAGGAGAAATAAATCTGAAATCCACTCTATCGAATCCTGTATATCTAGTTTTAATAATGAAAGGAAATCGGAAATTCAATGACCAACGAAAATACTCGTACGGTATGTAAATACTAATAAGCCCAACTCTTCTTCAGCTTGACAAATTTACATTGATTTGACTGTCAAAAGTTTTGATTAAATTTTGAGGAACATCGCGAATAGCCGTGTTGAATATTCTCTCACGAAGACGGCACGAGATATCATCAATAATTTTTGCCATTTTCCAGAGCTCTAGCGACGTTGTCAGAGAAGAGTTGCAATAAATTTTCACTGGAAGTTTCTGAAACTCCTTGGCTCATGTAAAGTTATTCACTCTGATTGTATCTTGAAATTCTGTAGGAAAATTGCGTAATTAATTTGACATTAATTTTTCAATTTCATTGAAATGTTAATCATATTGAAAACGGAATAAGAAATCTTTCGTAACCACGGTTTCATATTTCGAATATTTAAAACGTATATACAGGCAACACACATGATACAGACATAAGATAAAAGACTGTAAATGCAATTTGAATAGTTATTTTGCTTAATGCAACTTTACTCACAAAACTGATTATACATCAAATGCAAACATATCCAGTGACACCTATCATAAATTTTACAAAATAAACGTTTCATTTTCTAATCAGTGACAATATATTTGTTTTTGCCAGGAGTATCGTAGCAATTAAGCGGGGTAAATAATTGTTTGTTATCAAGTATTTTCTGTTGTGATTCTCCCTATTTATTATTTTATACTTACTCATTAATGTTTGCGGTATTCTTCAGTAGTAGAATTTCCAAACTCGTGAACTTGAGGAATTTCAGAGTTTGTAATTGATTTTTCGATTTTCTGAAACCATCTTCAGTCGCATAAGTATACTGCATTATAATAAATAGTTTTAGTTCACAATATAATGTACGATTTTGAGTATTTTAAAATGCATTTGATACAAAATTCACACTCAAATTTTACTGATGGACAAAATTTATTTTAACATTTTAACACAGCTTTTATATTATGTTAAAATTGGATTTTAATTAACGTTAAAAGTTTTACTATTTATGGTAATATGATCGACAAGAATAGTTTATTTTGTGTCGGTGACTGATTAAGAATTGATTTACAGTTTCAGTTTGTTCATTGTTACCATATGGTCATCACATTTTACGATTTCCAGAGAGTAATTTGACCAGAAAATGAGGTAAATGATAAAGGAAGGTCTGAACCGATCATTCTGAACTAAAAAAATAGGCGATATTTGACTAGTCACGGTTTCACTGCAGCTGGAATTTGATCAGAGTGAATGACTGATTTTGAAGCGTAGTTTTTGAGACACCAAACGCATTAACAGTATTTGAAAAACAGAGAAAAACTACATTTCGTGAACACTTATCTGAATATAGCTTTTTAAAGGTTTTGCACGGTACCTCATCATACAGACATTGCCCGGGTTTACATATTTCTTCTATTGTCTCTCTCTCTCTCTCTTAAATACGGGGTAAATAAGAGTTTAAAAGAAATTAATTTTCCATCATTTAAAGACATTCGAGGCATCATGAGGTTTGTGAGTTTAACTAATCTCGTGTTGCGAACGCGACCAATTCTTAGTGCGATGCAACCAGACTCCTCACCTCCCAGCTGATAGCCTGAAGAGAACTCGGACACCACGAAGACATCAACATCCCAAACAAAATAAAACATCGATAATAAAGGGACGTGTAATATAGGCTAAAGGTTTGGAACATCTAATGACAATGACGTATTATCCTGAGATTCTAAGGATCACCGAGTCCCAATTGTGAACGTCCTCATCACACATCCCGACAACCTGGCGATGCGGTATTTGAAGGTCCCCTATCACCAGTAGGGGACTTATGAAGTTCTACAGCCGGAGGCACTACCGCCCTCGACATAGCCCATGTCACCAGGAAAATGTGCGAACTCGTACTACAGTCACCTTCCGATCGTGCCTTGAAGCCTTGGAGATACGATTTGTCATACATGAACAATCGCATGCGCTGACCCATTCTTGATTGAGAATGCGTGGAGTGCTATTAGCGAGCAATACGATTAAGACCCTTCTTCTGCAACCTATTCTGAAGGAGCTGCGTGTTCAGGAGCTTCCTGCTGTCACAGAACCCCTTACGGACCTTCATGCCGCGACATTTTGACTGATACGTTCACCGACATGGCGGTACGACACCATAACAAAAGTAACCCCATTTGGTCGTGCATCTCAGTAAATTTTACTCTTAGAAATGTGTAGATTTAATCATTTCGCATGTGCGGCACGCTCTTCTTGCCTTTAAAAATTATTGTAATCTTCATAGTCCTTCTGGGTGCAGATATTTAAAGAATCTAAATTCTCATTCATTAATTCAACCCAAAATTTCCTAAATAAGGAGTAAAAACCTCGTAAAAGAGCTCTATTTGGCACATACTTATTCCAGAATTTCAAAACATTTTTTCAAGATGCTTTGAATTGTTTTCGTTTTGAATGAAAATATTTCATAAATACGGAAAACACTTATCTATTGAATGAGTTGTAGTAATTTCTAAAAAGAAAAGGTTGTAACAAAAACTACAAAGTCGTATGTGCATAACTTCTGAGATCTCACAATTTTCTCCCCATTAATGGAGCCAAAAAGGGTTTGTATCATTAACATTCGTTAATTCTCTTTCTTTGGGGACGAACTAAACGACAGGTATAAGTAAATATTATATTTTCAAGATGATTCAAGATCTCTTTGATGTCTGTTCTACCATTATGTTACATTCTACCATTATTTTCGACTATAGTGAGGGAGAGTCATACGTTAAGTGGGGGATATTTTCTTTCAGGGCATTTGGTGGGTGATTATCTGGTTTTCAAATTGACATCGAAAATAACGTGTGTATCGTGAAACACATTGTAAATACACATTTCATTGTCACACGGGGTTCACTAGTACCAACTAGAACTGAACTGCCGGTCCCATTTTGTCGTAATTGAAAAACGTTTCGGCATGTTTTTGCACCCTTATATCTTCTAATGTACGATGCGACTGTCACATTTCATTTATAAAGAGTAGGTATTAAACCAAATAAAAATTACAAAAGTTAATATCTCCAACCTTCTTCGAATTGATGTATATAGTTTGCCCTATTTTGTCTATGGTTCAATAATTGAAGATCAACAAAATTCTAGTGTACTTCCTGTTCATCTAAAAACCGCACATTTGTTACTCGGATAGGTTTTAGCGCACAAATAACAAGAAAATTTTTAAAATATGAAAATATTTTATACAATTTGTCACGACCTACTCGGTCGTCGTAGGTTCTGCGCAGGTTTATGGCATGTACTAAAAGGCTACATGTACCAAAAGTTAAACACAGTATGTAAATGAAACATAATTTATTTATAACTAATTGTTGTCCAATAATTCTCTTGTATATTACTATTACCCTGGTCACGCAAGTCATTCATAAACTCACAGACTACACATACATTCCCCAGCGTGTTCACGCGAAAAGATGGAACATACTAGCGTGTCGCGATGTATAGTGACTCGTTCTGTCGTGGAGGTGAGCGCGCAATTTGTCGTAGGGAAAACCGTAGAGAACTTTCCTACACCTCTCGTGCCGCAGGAAACGAGTTCTCTACGCGAATTTCGCAGAGGGCTATGGCGGTATTTTCGTTGTGTTGTAGGGTTATGTATTTCTTGATGTGTTGGTTCTTCTCTGTTAACCCTTTGTTTTGCTAACTTAGGTAGTACATTTAAAGTAATGTTAAACAACAGTTATATAAATACAATTTATAAAATATAAATACCTAGTTCTGTGTTGGTGTGTCAATTACAGAACGGATTCCTCGGAAGGATATACAATGCTATCAAATGCTTTAAGAACACAGCTACTAATTAAATCGCACTCAAACTCCGCCACATTTTTATTAACAATTAAAATAGATATAGAGTAAAAAGTAATTAAAATATTACTGTAAATTGCATAAAAGTACAATCATTTATTTACTATTGTAGTCTGGAATAACCCATAATTTGCTATATTAACATCTACAACTAAGTATAAATAAATTATTGTCAATACCAATAAACAGCGAGAACGGAGAACATTAATATTTTCAAAACCATGATAATTTTTTAAAAAGTGTGGTGTCAAAACTTAGACACACATTTCCATCCATTTACTTATAAGGTTAAAAATTTCTCATATTGGCAAACAAATTAAAATACCCCCTCCCAATATACGAAGACAGCTTACGTTGCGGTGTTGCCATACATTGTACCACATGAACTTGTCTACTCCGTTGAAAAATGAACGAGAATCGCATAAGAGGAGTCTACGTAGAGTCCATTCCTACGCCGTGGAGAAATCTCTACGCAGAACGAGAATCGGCCTGCTGGTGTTATTTCTGAACCTGCTGGTTTAGAAATACATTGGCGTGTCGTGACGTGACGAGTCATATGTCCTACCACCGCTCTGGTCCGATAGGAGACGAGCCACACGCGGCACGACACTCCACGTTTATGTGTTTCTAACCATACCACATGTATGAAACCGATATGCCTCTGACGTGTCACGATGATGCAAACATAAATAGACTCAGAAGTATTATGCACCGGATGTCCGATTTTGGTTTCTCTGTCTCTCTCGCACAAGACATTGGGCTCCTTCTCTCCTCCAAGCGGGTGTGGGAGGGAGGGTGACACCTCACAGTAACTTCTGTCTCATGTTATCACAGACAACTTAGACAGCTGAGTCTATTTATATTTATGTTTCTGGTCACGACACACCCCGACACACTAGTATGTTTCCCGCCTAATAATCACCTCCTACTCCAATCAAAAACACCCTAGTTACCTTCTTTCCTTGACAACTATTTCTCATTCGCTAATAACTTCCCACGTTCGCATTTTGTCTACCAATAACTTTCCACGCATAAATAAAGCCATCACTCGCCTCTAGTCATTCATTCCTTTACTACGTTACTCTTTTGCAATGTGCGTAGAATGGTAAGGGGGGGGCCCTCGAGATGAGCTTCAGAGTCAACTCAAGTAAAAATAAATTCATGAATTGGACCCCAAACCACCTCGAATCCTTTCCTCCCAATGCATGAGTTGGGTCCTGGTGAGCGATATGTTTCAGAGTCGTTTAACTTACATGCGTCCTTACTAGCTCGTTGTCATAAAACTCGTGAGCTTGCATTGTTAAATTATAATAAACATTCTTTCTTCATTGTCGAAATCCGAATGAAACAACAGCACTAATAAGTAGAATTAAATTCAACAGAATCTGAAATATTTAAATTTTCCTCCGCGAAGTGAATATGCGCTTCGCTATATTTGGGTTCACAGCAATCCCAGTTTTTTTCACACTTTTCGCATTCAGTTGATGACATGAAATCAATATTGTGGTTGACACACTCCTAAAACTTACTTTTTCAGTAAAAATATCTCGACCGCACATGGCGTATCGTTATTTCTCGATCCAACACGATATGCGTGACATTTCATAGTTTTGTCAACGCTTAACGGTTAGAGGGAATATGTCACTATTCCAACGATGAACAACTTATATTTCCGTATTTTTTATATTTTACCAAGTAGGAATATTTGTAAAAAACGTTCTTTTGATGTTGTGTTTGTTCACATCAAATTAATAAAAGTTCTTTACTCTTTAGTAGATCTTGGTGCTTACGTAAGTTGAGTGCTTGAGTAAATATTACTACAGGAAACTCTGAATTTCCTCTCCGGAATATTCTTCATGTTTTTTTTGACAGAAAGGAAGGATCTGATTCACATATTTGTGTCTTAAAAGGAGTTTAGAAACGTGTTCTATAAAAATTACGCCGCATCATACCCCATTCATTCAAATATGATGAACTATTTATTCGTCGTTGAAGAAATTATGCAACAAAATAATATGCTCTACCTCAAATAGGTTGCTAAGAGCAATTATAATATATTTGTGTTTTTTATCAGTATATTTTCAATTCTTATTCTCTTTTTTCTGACATCTCGAATAACTGAAGTGCTAAATCTCTGGAAATTGTGTAATAAAATATTAATAAACATATAGTTTTCTAATACTTCTCTTACCAAAAAGAGATGCGGGAAGAGTGAAAACGATTTGTTGCCTTTTGTTGAGGCTGCTTCTGCAGACAGCTGATTAATGAGATTTAACTGCGATATAAGAATATTATTTTTTCCTTTTCTCATTTACCAATTGTTGTACAATGCACTGTTTTACAATGAACAGAAAAATAGTTAATAATCCGTAAACATGAAGAAAAATTGAATAAAATAAGGATGTTCCTCTCGCATCATGCTGATATTTTAAAATATGTCAATCTCATTTACAAATTGAGAAAAAATTTCAGACTTCTAAAGCATAGCCTGATTGGAGATTCTTTCACGAAGTATTTACATAAAATGTGCAGTACTTACTCGTGGAGGAGTGTTTCCATCGTCAACGGCGAGGTGAAGATTGCGATGGACTGAGACTCGAACCCGGAACTTCCTTCTTTGCTATCCACTGCAACATCCGCCTCGACTCCCAAAGCCACCTGGCCTGTGCACACGCTTGAGTAAGCAGTCAGATATTTTTCACTAGAACTTTAGTGTATTGATATATAAGTGTGCCGTTTATAATGTCAGCATTAAGAAGTTTGTTTATTTTCATTAAAAAATATTACTCAAAGTTGAAATGAGGTATTTAACACTAAAAACCCAACGTGAGTAATTTTGACGCAAGTCGTAAATGACTTTTTGAATCCCTTATGAACTTGTAAGTCCTCAATTATTAATTTGCACAGTGATCTAGTGCGCAATTATCAGATCGTAGCAAGTTACGTGGTCGAAGATCAAATGATGATAATAATAATATAATTAATAATAATAATAATAAATTTATAGTAAAAAAAACAGTACAAACTGCGTATGACCACGTGGAGGACGACAAACTAATTTACTCTCCGGAAGCAAGTAAGGGACCATCCCATCAATTCCGATCAAGGGTCCTAATTCAAAAATTTCAGCAAAAAGTTCTAGATAAAAAGTTACTAAAGAATGTCAAAATGTTTGTAATTTAACGCAAACATTTACGTGTACAAATTATTATCAAACTATAGATTATTCTGAGTAGTGTTTAAGAATTGAAATAACACTATTCTCGATTTATTATTACAATAAACATGCCCCTAGACAAAGCCTAGAAAACCTGCATAAAAAAGTACGCCTATACTCGAAGGAAAACCGGAGAAAAACCCGAGCCAGGATGGAGCTACAGAATTTATGTACACAACTGTGCCAAAGTTGAGTACACATAAAACTAAATTAATATGAATCATAAAACACAACAATCATGAAAGAAAATAGTTTTTGAAATTGTTATAAGTTATTTAAAAAGTACTACAGCAATGGCGTGATAAAGTACAAGACGGATTTAACTTTTATTAAAATCAATAAAATCTTTTACAGCGTAGAAGCACTGGTGCAAGAGGTAGTTTTTAACCGCGGATTTGAAGAGATTCAATTTCATAATATCTTTTATATTCTTGGGCAGGGAATTATATAGAACGATTCCCGAATGATATGGTCCTTTTTGGCAAAGAGTGGTTGACACTCTAGGGCGATGAATATTATTACTATTGTAAGTATTGTGTTCGTGAACGAGACTGTTTCGTATAAAGAAAGGGTGGCACTTCAGTAATTCGGTCTTAACAAACACGACCGTTTCATAAATATAAATGCAGAGAAGTGTTAATATATTTAATTCCTTGAATAAAGGTTTACAAGAGTTTCGGGGGTGAGATTTACAAATTATCCGAACTATCCTCTTCTGAATTCTGAAAGTTTGAATACTCTGACCGGAATTACCCCAGAAGGTAATGCCGTAACGTAAATGGGAATATACGTTTGCAAAATATACGCAGCGGAAAATATGTGGAGTAACTACGTTAACTAAGATTCGGAATGCGTAACACAATTTGCTTAAATAGGAATTAAGATTGTCAACGTGACAATTCCATTTGAGGCAGTCTTGAATATGGAGAATTTTGTATTCGTAACAGTTTTTAATTGTGTTCCATTAAAAGAAAGAGGAACCTGGGGTAAAGATTTTTTGATACTATTGTGAAATGACATAGACACTGTTTTGTCAGTGTTTACTATGTGACGATTTGTATGGAACCGTGTCGAAAGGTTAGACAAAACGTTTTTAACATTGGCGTGTTTACATAGTAAATTAGTGTCATCAGCAAAAAGAACCATTTTGCAATCTGATGTGGATGATGACATGTCGTTCACATACTATAAAAAGAGTATAGGACCGAGAATTGAACCTCGGGGTACTCCGCAAGTAAGTGGCTTTGTTTCTGAAAGACAACGCTCAAGTATTTTATTTTTAGTATAGGATATTTCTACCTGTTGATATCTATCTTTTAAATAAGAAGTTAGCCATTGATGTGGAAGTCCACGAATGCCTAAAGAATGCAATTTGGAATGGTGAATTTCGTGATCGATGACATCGAATGCTTTGGATAAGTCGAGAAAAACTCCCTGAGGATTTTCTCCACGGTCAAAAGATGTGGTAACATCGTTTAAGAAGGAAAATATGGCGCTTGTAGTGGAAAAGGATTTCCGAAAACCGTGTTGATCGTCAGAGAGAATGTTATATTTTGATACAAAATCTAGAAGTCACTTATAAAACAATTTTTCTAGTGTTTTTGAGAAAGTGGGTAGTAGAGATATTGGTCGGTAATTTCCAATATTAAGTTTGTTTCCTTTCTTGTGTAAAGGTTTCACTTTAGCTCTCTTAAATATGTTAGGAAACACACATTCCGATAAAGAACTTAAAAATAATTATGAGTGTATTTACTATAGTGTGGGACGAAAGTTTAACAATAAACTCGAGTATATCATTTATGCCTGTTGAAAATTTGTTTCTTACTGAGGTGATGATTCTCATGACTTCACTGGCGTTTGTTTCGGAAGTGAACACAGAATTGGGTACGTGCGTGGATATAATTGGAGGACATTGGTTTGGATATATTGAGTTCGTTATTTTACCTACTTCTGAGAAGTAAGAATTAAACAAATTTGTGATGTCCTGAGGATTTGATACGGTTTTACCATCGTTTAGTAGAGAAATATTTTCTTCGCGATTTTTAGAAGTTGACGTGTAATTGTTAACAATATTTCACATGGTTTTCATCCGGTTGTTCGATTTTAGTACCTGTCTGTCTTTTTCCATAACTGTAGCTGCATATACTACTTTTCGAAGAATAGTCTTATATTTACGAAAATAATCATGGAATTCGGGTGTTTGGTTATTGAGTTTTGAATGATAATATAAACGGCGTTATATTATTTTTGAAGAAATCCTTACCCCTTGGGTGATCCATCTATTGTATTTCTTTGTGCTAATTAACTTGCGATTTATGGGAAAACTTGAGTTGTAATGTTTTAGGAATATTGAGTTAAATACATTGAATTTGTCGTCGGTGTTTTGGCAATTGTGAACATCTTTCCATGTTTCTTCACGCAAATAATTTATGAATATGAATTCATTTGTGTCATTAAACTCTCTTGATAACTTGTAAAGGATTTTAACTGATTTTAGTTTATTATTAATAGTCAATACTCGAGCAAGGTGATCGCTGTATCCGGTGATAAACGCTTCAGACAGACACTAGATTCCGTTGCTGACAATAATTTGATCTAGCAATGTTTGAGATGAACCGGAAAGGCGAGTGGAATCGTTTATCGTACAAAAAGGAATCGATAAGATTCTTGAATTGATTAATTGGTGAATGTGCAGAGTCGGATGTACTCAATAAATCGATGTTGAAATCATAACATATAACGATAGATTTAGCAGATTGATGTGTGATATGTTTTTTCGAATTTCCTAAAAAATATGTCAAGATCTGATTGAACAGGTCTATAAATAAACAAAACAACGATACCGGTGTCGGTCAGATTAACTGCAGATAATTCGAACAGACTATCTATGCAATAATTCTCGTAGCCTGGCAGAGGAGAAGATAAAATATCGTTACGAACGTAGATACACGTAGAAACATCCGTGGGGATGTTTTCCTTTAAAATTTTGCCGACAGTAAGAACTTGCTAAATAATAATTAGAAATAGCAGAATCGTTGATGTTGTTAGTTGAAAGTCAGTGTTCTGTGAGGCATAGCAAATCGATGGATTTTCGTGTACCAGAATTTCAATGTCTGTCAATTTGTTTGAAAGGAATTGGACATTATGATGAAATATTATTATTTTATTTTGGGAAAGAGTTTGTGATTCACGAGAAATGGCTCTGTGAGTTTTTTAGTGTAGGTATCCTGTTCTCGAATATACTTCAGCCAAACGAGCGTTTGGCTTAAAGAAACCGGAGACTGATAACTGGCTAGGAAGCAATCCACGCAAAGCGGAGGACATGTGACGACCGTGCGAATCAGCTAATATGAGCACGTTTGATTTCTGCGTGGAAGTGTTGGCTTCATTTCTGAGTAGCACGACTTTACGTGGTGTTGGGCGGCTGTGCTTACCAGTGCGTGGTTTGTGAACAGGTTTGGGTACTGGGTAATGGTTGCGTGTGTTCGTAATATTCGCAAATTTGTCGTGTAAGTTCGTATTTTTTTGTTTTTTTCATAAGTTTTGTTTATGTTTGTTTCGCGAGTATGGACGTACATGGATGAAGTTTGAAAGGTAATGCGTGAAATCCGAACAACAATTTGCTCTTGTAAGAATAAAAAACGGTACCAGAGTATGCTAGTACGTGAAATGTTAAATTTTAAATCGAATAGCAAGGTTATGCGTGGGATTCCCGAAGAATTTTTGTCGCTTGCATTTCCTATGCGAAGCAGGTGCGTTACTCAGTGATGGAAAACTCAAGGGGCAACCAATCATAGAAAAAATATGTTTTGATAATGATTCTTTAGTCTTTTCCTGGGGTAACCAGAATATCAAACTATGCTAATCTCTTGTCACTTTTGTCATTTGACAGTGTATAAAAGATCAAAATCTGAAGCTGAATCCGCTCACCGATTTCATGTTGGGTGTCGCATAAAAAGTCAGCAGAACTAAGGCAACGCGTATTCTTTATTGTACACGCACCCTCGCACTAGAGTCCCTACAATTTATTTTTTTAATTGTAGTTTTTGTAAATGGCGAATGTAGCGTGCTATCGAAGCTTATCTACATGGGACGTTAAGAGTTAGGAGATCTGTGGTTGGCTATTGTTAGTAGGTGGACCGGTTAGTTGGTTTTACCATCAACTTGGATCACGTGGAAGTGTTAGCAGGAGTAGTTAGTAGTATTAAGAGTTAGTGATACTTGGAGCAAGTGATACTTCTTTCTTCAGTAGTCACAGGTACATGATCTGGGACAGTGAAGTGAAAAGTTACTAATTTTTTCTGATCCGGACGGATATTGAGCAAGCCCTGAGATACCGGAGAGGCCAGTACAACATTCTGTCGAATGTAGCTTATTGCCCGTTGAGTTCTGAAGAAGATATGGCTATGTCTTTCATCGGGAGAGAGTGACGCGATGTAACCTTGACAAGTTCCCTAGTTATAAAAGGTGAGAATAAGAGGATTTTAAGTACAGGATACTAAAATGGAATGGTTAGAACTTTAAATTTGGAGTTAAAGTGCATTTAGAGAATTTTGCTCTTATGCATACAAATTTCCCTCACGCAACACATCAGGGAGAGGAAAGGGTGGAACAGGGTGGATACTCACTCTCCAGCAATGATGAGGAGACGGGACCGAATTTTTTAATGAAATATGTTGATCACACCTATTGACATTAAATTAATTGCTTTTTGACATTATTCAAACGATTTTTACGTACAAAAACCAATTTTCGGAAGGGGTGAAATGTTTAAAGGGGTGGCTAGCATTGGGTTCCTTATAGAGACTTTACAGGAAGCAGTGGAGCTTAGTGAATCTGACACCCTTTTGAGCAATTTCGGAACATCCTAAATGAGAGTGGGTAATTGGGGTTGGGGGTTTTCAAAAATGAAAGTTCTTTTTCGCCTTTACTTCTCGCGTAGACTTAATTGATTCTGTAAACATGACATGAGTCCTCTGTGACGTATAAAATTATTTATTTATTTATTTGTAACAAAATAACGCCTTTCCCCCAACAAAGTCTTTACAAGGCTCTGATATATCTAAAGATAGATCTTCTTTAGACTTCAATAATTTTTATTTCAAATTCTGAAAGAATTTTTATAATTTCTTTTTTAATCTCCTTAGATAGAGCGTAAATTAGGAAAATGTGAAGGAAAAAAAAATCACCTATGAATCTCCAAAATCTTTACAAAATGTCTGCGTATTCTAGTAATACTTGATCTTGTCCTCTGAATTTTTCTCGCCCTTACATTTAAAACTGTTTTTTGTCGATTTTCGCAAAATCAATCGTCTCGTCAATCAACTCACTAAGGGTTGCCCAGGTCGAAGGTGGTGGCATTGAAACTTTCCTTTACGGGAGTCTCTAGTGAACACATGGGATGTACCTTCACGCCAAATTTCACTTTGAGACATATCAAAGCATGGTTTGATGAAATACGCGCGTTTGATAAATGATAATGTATACAAAGGAGCCATTTATAATGTACATTAAATAAATACAAAACCGAAGAATAACTTTAATATGCTGCTAAAACAACTAAAATCAGTGTGGGTCAAAATGACCTTACGAGAACAAAATGGTGTTCACACCCGGGGTTGAATACTAAAGTTACTTTTTATAAGCAGATCTGATCTAAGAAGTGGGTTTATCTTAAATTATACAAGTGGTCTTTTGACATTGACAAGAAAGCTGAGAGGGACAACCTTTCCTGCCCTAGTGTGAATATTATGCAAGTATCGTGATGCACTATAACACTAAGAGTTGTTTTATACTGCGGAAAGACGTTGAATGCGTATTGACCCATTAAATGTGATTAAAATCTCATCTAAACTGTGTATTTCATTTGTGTGCATGAACTGCATTAAAGAAAGTAATAGTTGCTCTTCGAATCTCAAATAATTATTCGTCCACAGGTCAGTTCGAAAAGTATTTTTTTTCAGAGAATTGTGTTTGTCTCAGGTTTACTTTTTCTCTGTTAACAACACTTTTGTTTTCCATGTTACCGAAATGACAACCTAATGTGAAAAGAATTAATTTGTTATTAAACCATATGTCCCCACAAAATTATCACTACAATTTTAATTTGACCCATCTCCCAATTTCCATCCTAATAGATGAAGGCATCACTGCGTTTTGAAGTGCAGATGAAGTACTTGAAACAATAGTAGATTCCATACATAGTAGCATAATTCAGCATATAATAACTTACAGTTTATGAACAATTATGTATAAGCTCATTTTTACTGAATGGAAACTGTTAAATGCACACCAAATTATTTTTAACTTTATAATCAGTTTATATTATAACAACGAACATATTAAAACGACAAGAATTATTTTCTTTCTTCATGTTCCAAGTTGACTAATAATTAACTATATATATGTTATTGTTTATGTGATACAAAAACCTTGGAATTTTGCTTGTATATATTGCGTCTTGTCACGGAGAAAGTGAAAGTATATACAATACAAATAAAATTTCACATGTTCACAGTATTTACTTCGTGTAGCAGGAAGACTGTAATCGCGAAAGAAAATACGATAAACACGTGATGACGGATCTCTGATACTGAAACGGTAGTTTTGTAAACATTGTCTGTCAGCAGAGACTGGGGCAAAGTCATTGGGTCAATTTCATTTGTTTTTACAGTACCTTTCTTCTTTTTTAATTGTTAACTTTCAGTATATACATTTTCTTGGGTTATAGGCGTATTGTATCGTGTGATATCTTCGAACAAAAACCGATGTTTGAATTTACACATATGCTATATTTTGTTGGCCTATCCTACCATAGTCTTAATTTTTTCGATCAGACAGAAAGCTTGCAGGAAAAATTAAAATAATCCGTGTGATATATCAGTGTGAAGTATTATACTTTTTGCACTTTATTGCCAAACATATGGTTGGAATGCTGAGAAAGGTTCCTTTCTTTGTACACATCCGCTCCATTGATTACGCACTTTAAGCTCCGTGAAGTATACAAAATTAAATAATAAATATCACAAATATTTAAAGCTTAACAGAGGAAGTATATTTACAAAACAGACTTTTCTGGCAATTAAAATAGTTTAAATTATCCGTATTCTTATTTTTTTTAAAGATTAGAAATTGTGTATGTGTATCCCCTTCTTCACGAAACATGTATTTTAATACATTTCATTTAAATAATAAAATATCCAGTCAATCCTTGCTAATAATTTTTATCTGAACTTGGAATTGCTGAAATAATGATGAACAAACCGGAAGGGTGGGCGCGGCGGAGTCGCCGCAATTTTCGAGTTGTTCCCGCTCCGCATCCATAACTTCCGGAAATGAACGAACTTGGTTCGCAGTTGTCATATGTCAACATTTTAATAACTCTCATTCAAATTAGATGAATTACTTGTCCGCACGCATTCATGTATCAAAAATATACATTTTGTAAAATCACAGGGCGTGCGGGACAAGCAATTAGAACAGGGAAATATCGCCTCCCGTGCTCAACGAATGTAAATATCTCGCATAAAATTTAATGAAATTATTGTTTCAATATCATTTCTCAAATTTATATGTGAAATTGGTGAAAATAATATTTATACATTTTTATTGTACACTTTTTTTGACTATTCACTTTTCATTAAATAGTTTATATGCGGCGCCCTTACGTAAAGTTCAGTTAATTTGTAAATGTTGTCGAAGTTATGACAATTTTAAATTGAAAATTCAGGTTATGGGAAGAGGAAATTTGAGTTAAGGAATTACCTTATGATAAAAAAATAAGTACAATTTTTTTAATGTTATTACCTTATTCTAGGAGATTGATGGGCAATTTTACTACTTACGCCCATTTCTTTTATCTAACCTCAGGGGCACCTTCGGGGCCTGTTGTGATAGAGTTTGACGTTCACTTCTTTAATCTATTTTACGACCTGAAGATGGTCTGCCTAAATATTTATTTTTATACACTTTTAGCTCATAACATTTCAACTCTTCTTTTCGATCTTCGTCAGGTGACACAAATATTAATCATAAAAGCATTACAGTTTTACAACAGAATATGAAAAAAAACGTAAATATTTTTACAAATATGTATACAAAAATGCAGAAACCATTCACATAATTTTTAAAATAGTTTGTAAATATTCGATAGCATTTCCGTGTCCGTATGTAAATTTAATCATAAAAATATTTACTGTCAAAAAGCAGTTGCAAACAAGGGACTATCCTATTAATTCCCATCAAGTGCCCAAATATAGTGGGAGATTTCATATGTCTAAAAGAAGTTATTTTACAATTACGTGCTATCATCTTACTGTTGTAGATGTAAATCGTAGCCAGTAAAAAATTCGGTATTAATTATATCAATAATAGTAATAACATTTCCACCTACTTATGAATCAGTCTCCATCCGAAGGAAAACCGGAGAAAACTCTGGGTTAGGATAGGGCTGCAGATCTGCAAATCTGTGCTCCTCAACTGTGCTAAGGTTGTGTAAAGATAAAAACTCATCATGAATAATAGTAAACAAAAACATATATCCTCCTTCTAGTGCCGAGTCCTAGTAATTGCTGAGCTCTACCCTCTATGAACGCCTTGGACACCTTCGGAGACTGTTGTGGGACAGTTTATTTACTAGAAAACAATTAATTGGAAAAATTGAACCTAGTATTTTATTTCAGTGAATAAATCTTTAATATTATAGAAGCAATGGCGCATTAGAAAACTGATTTGATGAGATTTACGTTAATAATACCCTTTTCATTTTTGGGAAGGGAATAGGATGAAGAAGGAACACATGACGGAGACAAAACTTTCACATTAGAAGATAGAAACACATAACAAATTCGAGATACTGACAGTATGAAAAAGACAAAAAGAGAAAAAAGAAGATAGGAAGGAGTAAGTAAGCATCCTCTAGGTTAGGGGTAGACTGCTGTAGAACATAAAACAAACAAGCACAGGAGACACAAGATTATTTATTATTATTATTGAGGCTTTAGGGCTGGCAAACAACTAGAGCATTAGAACCCTCATATATCTAAACTCAAAGACGATAGAAAATGACAGAAAACAGTTGATAATTATATATCAAATTAAAAAAGATGGTAAATTTTGAATACATATATAGAAAGAATGAAAGGAAAAAAGAAAAGGAAAAGATAGAGAGATTCAAGAAAGAGAAATGAAAATTCATTGTGAATGAACAGAAAGAATGGTAAAACAATGATGAATCCAGAAAGAGAGAGTTATGGAATGTCACAAGATGGGTGCGTGACAAATCAAGTAAGTGAAAAACAACAACAACAAAGAAACAACAAAAACAAAAACACATGTAATGTGAGATTTAGGCAACACTTCCGCAATCGCAAGGAATTATCGTGAAAGGAAAGAAAACTATATTTTCTTTGAGGTACCAGAAAAAAAGAAATGTATATATCCATAGACAATACACATGCTCGTAAACACATTTGGGTTGGAGACAATAATGATTACAAAAGAAGTATTTGAACAAAAAATCGCGATCGAAGCTCACTCAATTAGTAATTAAATAAACATTCAATATATGAACCAATCTGCGTTTAGAATATTTACGAATCCTTCTCGTAGAGAGATTGTGCGTGTAAATAAAATTGGCTTGATTCGGATCGCGATTATCTGCTGCAACA
Source organism: Laupala kohalensis (assembly GCA_002313205.1). Lineage (NCBI taxonomy): Eukaryota > Metazoa > Arthropoda > Insecta > Orthoptera > Trigonidiidae > Laupala > Laupala kohalensis. The sequence goes on along the minus strand of NNCF01126744.1, from coordinate 2,041,461 downwards.
GCAGTGGCGAATGCATTAACCACTATAGTGAATTTCGCCTGTTGATTAACCGCATAATGCTCTCGGAAGATTAACGGAATAATTACTAAGCTCTGCACTATTTAACAGAGTGCAGTGCTGCGCTCTCCAGAGTAACTTCTCCGCTTCGTTAGTTTCGCTCTAATGAGGAAACGATATGAGGCTTGCATCATAAAGTTAATACAGTGTATCTCGGATTACAGGGATGGTCGAGTTCGTTTAAAATTAAATAAAAGTGCCATATTTCCTTTTAATTCTACGATTCTTTAAAACATACCTTTTTAAAAAAATCAAGTTCTTAAAAACGTAACATATTTAAGAAATCAGGGGCATACAGAACTGAAATGGTCTTGTTAAACATATTTACGCCGCTAACTTACTACTTCTGCTACAACTATACATGCTCTTACATACTTCTTAAGCGTTTGGGACAGTTATTTTTAGGATATATCAATATATTTATTGTATTTTAAATGATAATAGATGTTGTTCACAACGTTTATTTAAATTCATTAAACAAGAATTTTGTATTGTTTTTATCCTCATCAATAATATCGATATCCCTGAAATGCTATTAAAGAATAACGAGAGAAACTTGAGATGTTATAAGTGCATACTGAAGATAAGTTTGAAAGAAGAAAGTTATGCTTTATTTCTTATTATTGTTAATTATATTTATTCAGTATGTCTTGACGTTTCAATAACTTCCAAGAATTTGTGGTTAATTTGAATAATCATAGTTAGAGCTGTTTCGCATTTACAAGAAGTATTTCAGATTAGAAATTGAATTACAATGTTCTACACAAATTACAGTTGTCTACATTTGTGAGGAATCTTGCGGAATTTATATGACTTATACATCTCTATAAAATGTTCATTGTCTTTTACTTCGGAGACAAAGAATTGGGCAAAATCAGAGAATAATAAGAGCAACATTCAATATATATTCAAAATCATGTGACTTTACCCAGAGAAAAAATAACCGATAAAAGAAGACAAAACATGAACAGTAGCACACCATGTTTATTAGTTTACTGAAAAGTTGAAGCAGTAAATTATTTTATTTTCTTCAACGATGTCAAAGGCATTTTATAACTGCTCTCTTGACAATAAATTATTTACTTATTGCCAGACTAACTGGCTTGATGTTGGTACAGCGTTTGTACGTAGTCAACATTTTGATTTCGCCATCGTTCATAAGAGTAATGATACGTGTAACTCACGTTATGTTCGAAGTACTATCGGATTTCTTTAAATTTTAATCTATCGCCAACATCAGTCATCAATTCAATTCTCTTGCTCTTGCGCCGCTATTCTGTTATTTCTGCATCGAGCATGTGGAACGAATATTACCTTGTGTCTTAGATGATGTGTTATTAATTTTTTTACAGTAAATTGTCGTTTTTTTAATTTAATATTTTCTTCATTTATTACTTAAATTCGTAGAAGTTGGCAATTCGTATTAGGCTATTGCATTATTTTCAGTAAAGTTACATGACTTTTAGTATGACCTGCTATACGCATTGATTAGATTTGTATGCGTCCCATTCTCAAGAATCACTTTACTTTTATAAATGAAATTTAGGAATGGTGAATGTTGAATGGAGCCTTAAGATTTGATAGAAATCAGATCATGTGAACGAATCGACCAGGCGTGAAAAGATTTTCATGTGAGCCCTTTCTTTATGAATACTTTTCTGCCTGTCACAATATTATTCTTATTTAATCTATATATTTTATATTAAAATAAATAGAATATTCAGGAATAATTAACAATCAGTATTTGATGGCTATGTAACATTTTATTTGTTACATATATTAAACTATTTTTTAGATAATTTTTTATGTAATGCAATGTAGACAACATGTACCTGCGTGCGCGACAGCAGTACGGTTTCTGTGTAATTTGGTAACAAAAATAGTAATATTTATATTTTCAATCATAACTTATATAATTATTGCTCTAATTATAACATAATATTCTAGTAATTTAATGCAGGAGGATAAGCAATACAAATGTACAGCACCATTATGAAATGAAAATAGGTCATACTATAGCGCCAAATTTTATTTTGTGATAAAGCTGCTATAGGCGTATTACGCCTCGTTATCGTTTTGTAAAAGCGCGACGTTACTTTCGAATTTGCGACCAACAGTCTCACGCGATAAAAGTAACAACTAAGATGTCGGATTTGGTCATCGAGTTTATAAATGCGAATGGATCGGTAGGAGAGGATATCAATGGATGGATACCATAAGGGGGGGGGAATTTATGGTGGGGAATTAGTCTATTATAGAGGGAGTCATATTATAAAGAGATTGAAACTCTCTTTCCCATTGTGATTTTTTTAAATATTTAAATTGCTTCCGTACATAATCATGCGTAGTGATCCTGTGGTCTGGACAAAATTTCCATATCAAGTATTTCGTGTTCAGTTATTCGCACTCAGTTGTTATTCAGTTTATATATAACAACAAATGTGTTCATATCTTCTTATTCTGAAACTCCTCTTCGTTGTCAAGACCTACACAGATAGGCGAGAGCACTGATTCTTCTAAACACTACATGCGTCCATGGGAACCAATGGATCCATTGGATCTTTTACCGACCTTCATCTCTCCGGATCTGCTCACATCGGGAACACAAAGATGAATTTAATCTAAGTTTTAAAAAGATCTAATACCTAACGTAGATGCCATGGCATCAATACATAACCACTGCTCGTTAGTGATCTTGTAATTTTGCATAGTTTAAGTAATGACAAAGAGAATTCTTCCCAATTTCCGAATGGGAAATATGGTGGCTGCTAGGTGCTTGCAAGACATTGAACATAGGGCTAATAGGTTGATAGGTCAAAGTCCTCAGCATGAAAAGCAAGTATGATGTTATATGACGGGCTCGTGCATGACCACCATGTAATGTGGGTGTTCATGGTTCATGTTACTTGACTTGCTCTTCCACCTAACCACATATTATGAGGAATAATATGTACTGAGGGATTTTAGCTTATACGATCCAGCTCGTATGATGCTGGATTGACATATATGAAAAATACATGAAGAAATCCTGTGCTTAAAATGTCAACCAGCTCATCTTGAAACGCTTTCTGTATTTTATAATCAAATATAGTGAGAAAGGTTTCCACTACAAGTTTTAAGATAGTAAGTACACTTTTAGCTCTTTAACTTACTTCTAAGACATAAGAAAGTTTTTGAAAGGAAAAAAAAACATTTTAAAATATGAAGTAATGAATTTGCAATGAGTTGTCCAAAAATAGAACATCTACTACTCCAAAGCAACCAGTAATAATTCTCAGTATAGATTGAGACTTATCATGCAGTTGAGTTATTGAGGGCACAACATTATTCACACATGAAACACACGCATACAACCAAAACATTTTCTTACAACCGATGTCTGTAGAAAATGGTTGTTTGAGTGAGAAATGCGTATTTTTAGTATATTTTACGTAACGATTTGATATTCAAGTCTGAATAGGAATTCCACACACTGGAACTATCACAGCGTCTAATGAAAACTTCCTCCGCTTAAAAATATTCCAATACTGCAAATCATCTCCAACTTTGAGACTATGTTGTTCTGGACCCAAATTCGCAGAACTCATACGTTGGCTCTTCGTTTTAACGATTGGTAAATAAATGTATGTAAGAAAAATTTCGTAATTATATATACGGTTAAATGAAATCGTTCATGCGCAGTTCTCGAAAATTCTCATAGTAAAACACATTGTACTCATTTTGTCCAACGCACAATGGTACGCAGAATAGATAGCACGTTCGTCTGGTAGGTAGAGAGTAGAGAGAGCAGACTTTTCCACTTCACTTCTCTTTATCAAGGTGAATAAAATAAGTGTGGTAGCTTTCCAGTGATGTGAATATGAGATGACAATTTTCAATCAGGAGCGCATATTTGGTGAAGATAGGCATCGGTTCAGTATCCATCTTCCTTACTGGTTATATTTAAAATAGGAATTATCGGTGACAGGCAGTTAATCGACTGCTGTCAGTCAGTTCATGACCATGGAGACAGTTGAATAAATGAAGGCGGAAATGAGTCACACCAGTGAAGTAGTTCGACGCGCATTTCGCTAAGATCCTGTGTTATCCATTGTTTCAAATTCCTGTAGCATACGTTTTCAAACTGTATTCTCGTACTATAGATGTTATAGATGCACTTTTCATTAAAAACATGTAATGTTATTGATGTTTTCTAAATGTTGTCACGTTTGTGAAACCAATGCCATATTCCATATAAATATATTGACATTATTGAGAAACAGCTGACGAATTTGCAAACCTGTTGGCAAAACATTGTGAATAACCTGCAGTCTTTGTCTATTTTTTGTAATTTGTAATTTAACAATTTAATAATGATAAAATGATAAATAACAGAGTTATTTCCTAGAGATCAATCGGGATTCAAATTCAATATTTACGCACAAAATTTGACGCAAGTGAAGTCGCGAGAAATCAGCTAGTCTTTCGTTAATAGAATATCCACCGCAGTTACATTCGTTTTGTCCTCTTTCCCTGCGTACTTTGCACCTCTCATAAAATGGAAATATAAAGAGAGGCGATTTTACGGATATCTAAAGTTGAACGTCAAAAGAACTTCCTTTTTCTCTCTAGAGAAGTTAAACATGAGCTTATGAATTTTAATTATAAAGAAAGAAAAGTTAAAGAACCTCTCTTCTGAGAAATGGGTCGTTATGGAAGTTACGAAGCATTTTGAAAACTCATTCAACACCATTATTATCTTAGCAGGTAATAATTTACTATTTTTAATTGTAACAAAAATATCTTCGAATTAGAATAGTCCTAAAAAAATGATTTAATTTATTGATGGGTATAATTAATTCGTACACTTCCATTTAACAATATCAAGGACCTAATTATACATGTTGTTAGACATTGTTCGGTTTTCATAGATGAATTGTCTACGACAGCTTTACCCTCAGATTTTCTAACATTAGTACTATTAAAATGGAAACATCCATAAACCAGCGGTACTGGTTTAGCTCAATATGTCATGAGAATACATCCTGCAACNCTGTCTCTTATACACATCTAGATGTGTATAAGAGACAGATATATGTGTGTGTGTGTGTGTAACAAATTGTTGGTGTGTGGTGAAGTTAGTACTATCCTAAAGTGAACTAGTCGTCCTTTGTAAAGCCGTATGCTTATCTAGGCACGACGAGTGTAGTTTCTGGCAAGAGGAGTACTGCTGTTGGTTTGTGGGTTCAAATTGTCAGAGTAGTGCACCGAAGTTACAATAGCGATTTTTATTTAACACCATCATTAGTGTATTGTATCAAGGAGAAATATACATAGGTAATATGAAATATACATTAATATTATTACCTAAAAGATCAAATCAATGTTTTTTCTTTTTATAACTGAGTCAATAAATGACCCTCATTTATTCTTTTCATCGTTCTCTGTTTTACTCTCTCACCGCCTTTCGGCAGCGTCTCTTAGCCCGATTTACGTTACCGTCCTCGCCTCTGGTAGGTGGACGCTGTCATCACTATCTGTATCAATTTGCAGGTAAATTTTTGGTCCGTTTTCCTGTCTTGTCTCACTCTTCAAATGCTTGTGTGTTCCTTTTTCTTTTATATTCGTTAGCGAAACGGAGAAACGTACGATCGTGAATGGCATTCTGCTTCAAACTTGGGGAAAATGGCAAAGAAATGTCGGAACATACTGCGCCAGGTGGATGGAAACAGTGATATCGAAAAAGGGTGTGCTCGAATCGTACTGGCGCTTCCTCGACGGCTGAGATGGCGCAACGGTAAGGAAGGTCAACCGACAACAACGTGGAGAAAATTCGCCAACTGTTGACTGAAGATTGACAGACATATGATATAAGTATATCATGTCAGACAGTACATCATCACATATATGACAGACAGTCTTATGGACTACTGCCGTAACTGTGTCTACTACCATAACTTTGCAGCAATTCCTGGCTTTCGGATATTACTGATGTTTAACGGAACGTTAATTCCAAACTCAACGGAATCCCTCATGATGCCTTCACCCAATGCTGCCCACCATGCGGACTTAAATACGTGAAGTCAGAAATACATAACCATAGGAGGTGATAATTTTAAGAATCGATTTTCCTGCATATATTATGTTCCAGATTACAAACCATCCACCGTTATAATCATAGATTGAATGACGAAAGAACTCTCGTTAAAAGTCTTATAAGTTGGAAAACGAACTATAACTGTCTAAAAATGAATTATATTTCGTTTTCAACAGAATTGGGTGAGCCTTGTGATTTTCTCAAAGCGATAACGCAAATTTGCACATATTTTTAAAATGTTAGTTCAAAAGTTAGAGGGGTCGTCAAATAGCAGCGATGGACTATTATGAACTTCTATTTTGATGCTTTTCAAAGTTGACAATGCCCACCTTGTAAAATTAGTTGAAGAAAGAGGAGAAGCACCATCGCAAATTGACCCCAATTTCCCGTGCCACACAATTTTGAGGAGTTGTAACTTTCTAATTAAATCTTAAACGTCTGCAGCAAAGGGACTGAATATAAATGCTACAAATATTATGAGAAATTTATGGAATCTCACTTGTTGGGGAGAGCTATCTTCTTTGAACAGTGTAAGGATCAAAAGGATGCTGTATTCTATAAATTATCCACCAGTTGAAGCAATTCCTGATATCAACGATCATCTAAACATTCATCTGATTATTAAGATGAATTAACTCCAATATTTAATTTTTAACATTTTGGTTTATTGATTTTTATGGGTTTTCAAAAAATAATATTTAATGCCTTATAATATAGCATAATACAATTGTATATACTAATCTTCATCCGGAAATTTATGTTGAAACTTTTGTATGCAATGTATGAGGTATTTTCTGTTAGAACCGAAGACATTCACAGTAGATTTATATGCCTCCATGAATGCTTACAAGTTTTAGTTTTTCCAATAGTTTCTGTAATTTTGTGAATTACCACGTGGACACTGTAATAAAGACTATGTGGGCTTAATGTACTTCTAAACAGGATTATATTGTTTGGGTAAAATGTGTGAAAGGTGAAATGCTCGTTATTAAAGTGATCTAAATCGTTGACTTAAAACCAGCATTAGTCCAGACATACAGTAGTTTGACGTGAATTTTTTTTTCTCAATCGTTCCTTGTTTTCGGAAGGGCTGAATCCGAATTTCAAATTTTAAACCTCGTGAAGCTTGTTCGTTTTGAGATGAATTCGAAAAACATTAATGGAAAACCTCTTTTTAGAATTTTGTATATAACTCGAAACGTACACGTTTCTAGAGAAAGTGAATGGATGCAAAAGTAATTAACATTAAATGTCCTAAAAATTATGTATTTACCGATTGTTTTATCCGACGAACAGATATCTGGGTAGTACGCAGTGAATTTTGTCCAAATTTTCGAAAGGGACCCCCAATTCCTTTGTTCTTTGCATGTGACTCGAGAACTAGACACTATTAGATACAGTGTCCGGCATCAAAATAAAGTACATTAAATTGACTTCAATCAAATTTACTTATGTCTGGCTTAAAGTATTTTTCGTCAAATGAAGTGTTAGGGCTCCTGTCACCGTGTTAGAACCCATTTAAGTTGAATGTGTAACCGCTAAGCTAAGAACAATTCAACGTGTTCTCTATTTAAATAATATCCATGTTTTTAACAATTTATCCAGTTAACATATAACACATTACATACATACGTAATTGATTAATGAATATGAAATTTATTCAATTTTGCCGAAGACGCTTAGTACCATAAGTTCTGGGCTAGTACTTCTGGGCGAGATCTTCCTCATACGGTTCACAATGAGAGAACTTCATGAAACTCTGTTCCATTGTAGTGTCGCTCTGTGTACCACACTTTAACTTAATTTTTCGATGAATAGTGAATGATCCATCCGATGTAAAAGATCTATATTTCTCACATGTCATGGTGTTCTTCAATTCATGCATGTCATGGAAGTACTAATGAAGACACTTCGCGTATAAGCAGTAGCCATAAACATGGAAGTATGGAAGCACGTGATGAATTATTTGAGGTTGGAGAACTCAGTCATTGATTCTCCCTGATTCAGTGAATTTCTTAACCAATGTTGTCATTCCTTACTGGATCCACATTTTTGCTGTCGGACCACTTGAACAAGAAGCGAGGATTTAGTGAAAAATTAAAAAAAGATGTACGGGAATCGCACGTGGTTTCATTACTCTTGTGAGATCTCAATTATTCTTTCTCCTGTGCATGGTGGTTAAGCAGCCTGTTAATACAAGTAAGCATACCTCAAGCTGATTGACTTGTTATCTTTAGTTTTTTGTTCAATATATGAAGAAGTTACATGTTTCCAAGTATCATGAGTCAGGCACCCAACCCTGAAAGTAAAGTAATCAGTTTCAGAAACAGTGTATGACAATCCTGTCTTCAATGTGCAGACAATTCATGGAAACAATTTCCACATGATACAAACTACGCCACCCCAAAAACGCGTTTTCGTTAGTCTTGGTGAAAAGATATACCATCAGCAATACAAATAATGTGACATATCTGGCAATTGTGAGTGGAAAGGTTTCATAGAGGAAGAAACAAGAACTCTCCTCGAATTGATGAAGATTCAATATTATCAGCTTTGTTGTTTGGTACACTAAAGACGAAATCATTGAATCAAGTTGTAAGTGCAATGAAATTTAATCAATCATAATACACACGAGATATTATTGCAAGTCACAAAGGAGATTATGAACTGCCATATGTGGTAGTGATATTATGAGATTTTTTCACTCGTTTATGTAAATTATGGGTACAGTCGGTCACATCATTGAAGAGGGTGCACGGCAAAAAATAAGTCTGATAGCTCAACCTAAAGTTTGCTGTGATAGCTCACGCGTTGGCTGTCTTAACATTAGCTGCCACAGCTTATGCTGTAGTTGCCCTAAAACAGTTTTCGTCTGAGCGAGACCAATTTTCTATCACTGCGGAAGCTAACGCTGCTTTGTCTGGGAGGAAGAAAGTTACATCAACAGCCATAGCTTATAAGTTTTGCGCCCAACAGTTCAGCTCCGCCCAAAAATTTGACTTAGCTACAAGAACTGTTGTTTGTTCCTCGACGCTAATCTGGTTCGTAGTTGCCACTAAATGACACTCGGCTGAGCTGCCTTCTATGCATCCGGTTCGTTGACTCATGACTGAGGCGGCTCAGTCTCAGCAATTGTTTTACGGAGACAAATCGACCATTGCTTTTGCAACTATGAATAGTTGTTTACTTGAACAAAATGATTCATTACAACGACTAAACGACGCCATCGCGACGTTGCGTAGCCCGAAATTTGAAGTCTAGACGACAAAAATTTACAGTGTTTTCTCGACGTCGAGCTGCCGTACACTGATGATATTTTGAATTTCTGAAGTTTAATGTTGGCGACTACCTAATTATCATTTTAAATAATGATATTTTCAAGTGTATTAATCTAATAAGAATAAATTTCAAGTATATTCAAAATAGAGAAACGTTTGGACTGATGAGGACTATATTCTTGTTTTTTAAGATATAATTTAATTTTTTAGAGATGATTACTATTATACGTATTTACTATTCATGGTAGCACTACTATGGTACCAAATCTTAGACAGCGTAACACAAGATAATAAAACATTATACTTCAATAACTCAGTGACACAGTACGTAGGTAGACTCCGAAGAGATAAGACGTGTCTGGAAAGTACTTACGAAGCGAGACTTAACAGTTGAACCTTTTAGTGTGGCGGAGGTTTGCGGTGTTGTTTGAGCGTGATATCAACTCTACAAATTCATAATTCGTGTGAGGGTGACAATTTTGAAATGACTTCAGTAGTTTTGTGAAGTTTTGTGTATCTGGTTCGTGAAGAGAATTTGACTTTCTGGTGAAAAGTAACGAGTTATTTATTCGGTATGCACAGGGGTGGGGGTGGGGGGGACCGCCGGCCAGCGACCAAGTACGAAAAATGCTATTCTGCTGGGATATGAAGAAAATATAACGGTGGCAGTCTGCGTGAGAGCTATTGCAGACGCCGTTACAGCAGAAGCAGTGACATACGCATCAAGGATACGAGGAGGTAGTGAGTGCGTGTATTTAAAAGGAAATGATGACGTGGAGAAATTGGTAAGTACAGAATTTTTAATTATTAAAGAGATTAAAGTGAAAATACAAAGAAATGGAACAGAGGCAAATTTTTTTTTCTTATATCACGTATGTACGACAATAGAAAATGAGTCTTTAACTAATATTTTGAGCAGATTTGGACAAATAGTAAGTCCGATTAAAGAAATTAATTTAGGACCGACGGATGACCTGGCACATGTAAAAACTTTCACCCGATTCGCATACGTAATTTTAACGGGACGACGATCCCAATTGCAATAAACATTTCGGTACAAGGCCACCCATGGACAATATTTCTAAAACAAGAAAATAATTTGTGCTTTATCTGTAGATCAGCAAATCATTTTGCATGCGAATGTACAATGCCACGAAAGGAAATTAGCAAAATAAATATAAAAGAGACAGAAGGCCGTGAGGGAGGGAGGAAGACAAGCTCAGACGTCGCTTGAGAGGGTAGAAGGGGAAGGTAGAATCCACCTCACAATGGCGGAGACAAATGAAGGATTTTGTGAGAAGTGTGTTTCCGAGATGTCGAGAGAGGTAGAAGGAGATGGACACGCAAATAATACTAACGCCAATGTAGATTGTAGTGGATATCATCAAATGGAGCCTGCTTCAAAAGAAAGTTCACAAAACAAGAGAGAAACAGTTAAATTCCGCAACTTGTCTCGCAAGCAACAGAACATAGAGAAGCCAGTATGGCTAAGATGGTTATGGGTGACAGACAGGTGAAGAAAAGAAAATATGGAGAGGAGAAACGAGATCTAGGTCAAGAGATAGTATCGAGAATTAACACAGAAGAAGAAACAAAGTTTTCGGAAGACCAAACATGTAATGAAAAGGATAGTGAACTTGTAGTTGACAGCTTAGGGGAAAAAGAAGGAGTAGAGGCACAAATGGAAGAAAATATATAACAAGGAAATACTGAGATATCCTAAGATCAGAAAACAAAAAAAGTGGAAAACAAAAATAAGGTCAAAAAAGAAAGCAAGAACAAAGAACCTGAATCAAAAAATACTGAGAAGGATCAAAACACTAAAAACCAATGTGAAAGCTTCGAAAAAAGTTGGAAACCATATTAAGGAAATTGTAAAGAAGATGACGTGGAGTACTGATTTTGCTGTGACTAAAGCACAACTCTTCATAATACTAAATGCAGATACCACGAAGTATGCTTTACAATTACCAAAGAGTTCATTAAGAACTCAAAAGATTTACTTATAGTGATAGAAAGTGCTAAAAAAAGAATGTAACGATTAGAAAATTCTAGCTCGAATAGTCGGGTTAGAAAAAGGTCTACTTTCGGGAGAAGTCTAAGTACTCATTAAAAACCATTCAAACATGAGAAATCGAATATACAACAAAATTACAAACTATTAATATTTGTGCGATTATTTCTGAAACAAGAAAGGAAATGCTAAAGAACCATATTAATGCTAATGTATCGGACTTAATAACCTAAAACAATGTTGTTATTATTAGGACTATTTCCTATGGATGTGGAACTAGATAAACACTTTCTAAGATACAAAATACGACAAGGAGAGGAAATAAGAATAGATGACAAGCGAATTACAATGACAAGAAAGGGATGGAAAGGACAAATTGGAAAAGCGCTAAGCTATTGTTGGCACATAAGATGGCGAAATGCAACGGAGGGAAGGCAAACGTATAAATTTTTCAACAATCTTTATTATACATACAAAAACCGAAAATGGTTTATAACTACCTCATAAGTTACAGGTTTTGACCGGGCACGGGGATTTTATGCAACATTGGTACAAAAGGGGGTTTACAGATGAGGAAACATGTACTTTAACAAAAAAGATAAGGATACAGTGCATCATGTTTTACACAAATGTGATATGTAGAAGAAGAACAAGGACAGTGGTATAGTACGTTAAAGAAAGAGGTATTATACATCTGAAATGACGGGAGTGAATACATTAAAACAAAAGATCTTTTCATAAACTTCGATAGGTATATAACTCAAATGATGCAGATTCAAAAAGAAATACTCGCTAGGTGGTGATGCTCCCGACCTCCTAGCAGTGGGGACGGGAACGCATCTACTTGTGTATTAGAGGTGGCAAAAAAAGGAACCACTTTGCAAGGCAAGAAACGGACAATATAAGAAGAGGACTAGAAAACGATGATGGAACTTATATTTGACGAAAACAGAAATAAAAATAAATCTAAAATAAAAAAGAGAAAATAAAAAAAGAAAACCCGGGAAATGGCCGTCTGGTCGAGAAACTGGGTTAAAAAAATAATGAAAGTGAAATAATAAACTACCAATATTTTATCAGTTTCAAAAATACTGTTTCATGGTTCTAAGCACTTTATGGCCATTACACGATGACAGAAAGACAACTAAGCAAAGAAGATCTTCAAGAAAATTATGTAAATCAATATTTGAGAATAACAAAAAATCAGGAGAGAAAGTATTTATCCAATTATTTGAGAACTGTGTTAATGAGCCAGTAGGTACACTACTGAAAACAAAAGAGGGCCCATTTATTTTTCTAGTCCCACGCTCTGAGCAGTTTTGGATTTGTTAAGTTTGCAACGCCTCTCTCCTCCTCCTTCCCCTTCGACAGGCGAACCTTCTTCCATCACGACCGATGGCAAGATGAAGATCATATTGGAAATTGAATATTTCACTCCTAAATGACAATGATTTCAGAGATGCATTTATTAAAAATTGGAAAAAACTTCAGTCAAAGAAACATAATTATGTTGATGTAGCAGAATGGTAGGAACAATGTGTTACAGCGAATGTTACGAAATTTTTTAAATACTACTCAGGACTGAAAAAACGGCAAGAAGAACGGAAGTTAAATTTATATTTCCTGTGTCTGAATGAAATAAGTAGGAAGTCTAATATATCTAAGGGAGATAATGAAAATAAAAAATATTTTCAAGCACTAATCATTAGTATATATAGGAAAAGGATGGAAGCAGCTAAAATTCGGAATAGGGATTTGACATCGCAAAATGAACTTGCCAGTATGTATCAGGTGATTGCTGATAGGAAACGCAAAAGTTGTAATTTTATTTCAGTTTCCAAAGTAATGAAGAATCCATTGTGGGTTAGTCTCAAATCATGAATCATGCATATCAACATTTCAAGAAATTTTTCGAGGCGACAGAAGAAAGCAACCACTATGAGCAGATGAAAGACATGATAAAGTGTTGGAAACTGAACCAGGAAAAAAGGGACATTTTCAACTCTGATATATCTTTTGACGAGGTTAAGGAAGCAGTATTTTCCGGAGTTAGTAATAAATCCCCAGGATCTGATGGAATACCTGTAGAATTTTATAAAATATTCTGGGAAATGATAGGAAAAAATTTACGTGAGGCAATCAAGACAGTTCTTACAAGGGGAAAACTAACTGAATCACAATATCACGGAATAATTGTTCTCGTCAAAAAGTCACCAAGAGCTAGCGATCTAGAACACTACAGGCCAATTATCTTGAACACCGACTACAAGATTATTGCACGTGTTGCGGGAAATAGATTACAACAAACTCTTCCTGATGTAATACATCCTGCACAGGCGTCTGCAGTTCAAGGAAGACGAATAATGGATAAAGTCAACGATATTAGAGATGGGATTGCATATAAGCTAATTGAGGAGAAGACAGATGGAATATTGTCAATAGATTTTAAACAGGCCTTCGATCGTGTAAATCTCAAATATCTGCACGCTGTGTTACAAGAGACTGCTTTAGGTAGTAAATTATGCAGTTGGATACAAGCGTTATACGCACACAGTTATTCAAGAATACAAATAAATGGGTTTCTGTAGGCTAAAAGTTCAGTCAATAGATCTGTGAGACAAGGATGCCCGCTGTCAATGATGTTATTCTGTATCGTTCTTAATCCTTTAGTAATAGCTCTACATAGAAAATTCAGTGACTCGTCAAACCTTCAAAAAATGCTGTCTGTCAAAGCATATGCGGATGATGTAACTGGAGTGTTAGAAAAAGAAGAGGATCTACAACAATCTCTAGAAGTGATACATAAATATGGCAAAGAAGCAGGTGCTGAAATAAACATGTCAAAAACCAAAATACTACCCTTTGCCGAAGGACATTTTCAATCAAGTAATATTCAAATAGTCAGCAAATTAAAGATATTAGGTATATGGTTCTCAACTGATTTAAATGATGCATCAAATTACAATTTCGAAATAGTTGTTAATGCTATGCAAGGAATTGCAAAAGACTCAATATTTAGAGACTGGAATTTACAACAAAGAATATGGTATATTCAGACATACCTACTTTCAAAACTTTGGCAAGTGGCGAAAGTGTCACCAATACCAAATAAGCAAATAGCGAGAGTGAAAAAGTTAATAGGCAAATACTCTGCAGAGGAAACATATTTAGGGTTCCATTGAATATGTGTGCGAGTAAGGCAAAAGGAGGCTGGAGCTTATGTGATGTTAAAGAAAAATGCGACATTTTATTTGTTAAAGAAGTAAAAGTTTCTTTAAAAAATGCTCAAAGAAATTTACAAAATATTGGTTCACATACTGGATTGAACACGTCGGATTGGAAAACCCGCCGAACATTAATTCAGTGCCAAGAAATTTAAAATATGTTAAACACTTCTTGGAAAAATGTGTTTATACTCCCTCAATATATGAGGCAATTATAAATGAAAACTTGAAAGATTAAAAAAAAAGCACAAAACAGATCTACATGGAAGTGACGAAAATGAAGATAAAAAAGTCCAGATTTATTGACAAGAAACCAAATGTGAAATGGAAATATGTGTAGAGAAATGTTCACGGCAAATTTCTACCAAATGAAGTTAGGAAGACGTGGTACAAAGTAATAAATGATATGATTCCGACCAATGCTAAGTTTTTCGAAATACAAATGTGTGAGTCTGGGAACTGCGGGTCATGCTGTAAACAAGACACGATACAACATTGCCTTACAGAATGCAAACATGTCAAAGATCTTGGGAACAACGTTAAGAAGAAACTGGCAAGAATATGTGCAATACCACTGTCAGATGTCAAAGAAATAATTTTAATTGAGAAACAGCTAGCAAAATGTAACAAGAAAGCTCAGCAAATGAAGCAGTGTACACTTAAAAACGCCGCGAAATGATACACAATGAAACACAATGCTTCGAAGTGTGTCACAACTCGTGTTCCGTCCTTTTCATTTTCTGCTGTGCTATTCCGTTCTATTAATGCAATGTCGTCCGTGTATGCAATAACAAATATTATTTTCCTTTAGCTTCTCTAAAACAATATTTAATATTATTTTACAAAACACTGGGTCCGCGAGGCTGCCTTGAGGACAGCCTTGATGTATTGAATTATTTATTTGTTATGTCCCAATTTCAATTAGAATGTGCCTGTCTTCTAGGTAAAATCGTGCTAAATTTATTACATCCTTCGAGGTCTTGTTATTCTGATTCTCGTTGTATTAGTGTCCATTGGACATTGTCGAATTGTATGTCTATACTGGCGACTAAAGCATATTTGTTGTCCCTTTGTGTTATTCTTCGTGTTCGTTCTTCTATGGTATTTTCTGTACATTTTCCTTTTGTGAAGTCGTATCGTTGCATACTAAATTTCCCTGGCATTTCGTTTTCTATTCTTCTTGCTAAAATTCTATCTAAGCTTTCCTATAGTTGGAAGTAATATAATCGGTCTGTATGAGCTACTCCAGTCTGTCTCCGTTACCAGGTTTTAGAAACAGCTTTAATATTCTTTATGTGGAAAATATCCATAACTCATACATTTTCTAAATATTGATAGTAATTCTGCTCTTTATCTTCCCTCCAATTGCTGTATCATTTCATTCGTAATTTTATCGTATCCCGAGTTTTTTCCTCTTTAATCGACTTATTGCTCCTACTAATTCTTTTTCTGTAATATTATTTATTTCTGTCATGTTAGATTCTTAATACGGATGCAGCTCCATTGTCGTAGCATATGTTCGATTCAAGATTTCATTGATCATCACTTGTCCCATATCCCTCCACGTTGTAGTAATTTCTAATCCAAATCTTATGTTTCCTCATATTGTTTTCGAGTTTAGTTTTTCTCGTCCGATCACATATGGAATCCCCCATACGTTATTCGCTATGCTGTCTTCGATAAATCGCTCCCTGTCTTCTCGCTTTTTCCTACGCTGCAATTTCTTAAATTACCTTAGATAATCTCTATACTGTTGTTTTTGATTTGATAATATTCTGTTCCGAGTTGTTTCTTTTTATAGACATCTCGTAGTCTATTTCGCTTCTTCCTAGCTTCTGAGAGATCTTTATCCCACCAAGTCTTCTCTAGTCTCCTTTGATTTACGTTGTTTCTGCAATAGGGTTATACTGTACTTAGTATGTCTAGTTGAAGACAGTCTATCCGTTTATCTATGTCGTCTATGTCCACTTGTGGGAGATAACTTTCTAGGTGTTTTTTATCTTTTTGTAACCCATAGTATATGTTTATAATTTATTCCTATTTCTGGTTATCTTATGTCACTACTAAGTCTTTCTATGATTGTCTTGTGATCACTTTCGATTTCATTCTCTAGTATTTGCCACTGAGTATCTGCAGTCTTTGTTGTAATGTCATGTCTATGACGGAAGTTCCATTGCTCGATTCAAATGTTGGACATCCATGAATATTTATTTCGCTTAGGTCATTATTGAGAATAAGTTTTTCTAGTTTTTTGCCTATCTTGTTTGTTAATCTATCGCCCCATAATTCTGACCCACTGTTGAAATCTCCACAGATGTAAATCTCTTCTCCTTTATTTTATTTTGCTCATAATACTTAAGTTAAAGTAATCTCACAATGTATCTCATTTCATTTTAAAGTTCCTTGTGGTATAGAGGAGATTTCGTAGAGTCGACGCCGATCACAGGCTCTTCCAACACATGAAGAAAAACCTGTGGAGGAACTTTTAAAGGAGTTTGAAGCCAAACTTCAATGGTTGGCGCTTCATCGTTCGACGGAAGTATTAAAATAGAAATTTTGAGCTTGGTAGATACCCCTAACACACATTTTTTTAAATCTAAATTATTATGGAAATCTTCTTTTAAGGCAAAACAAAATGGGAGGTTCATTAGTATTTCCACGACTCGCTGCAGTAGAGGAACACCATGAAAGTTTTACTTCATATGGATCCTTCACTTTCCGCCGAAGTTATAGTGTAGTGTAAAAGTACTATATTTCATATAACTCTCGCTTCTCATACATAACGCTGTCACGGATAAGTTATTCTAGTTACTATTATGCTTCTCATTCATAAATTCATATTCACGTATGTGAATGAGCGCAATGGGTGGCCATATAAGTTTTTCATTTAGTTTTTTAATTTAACCACACTTGTAAAAGTCTCTCCAATATTCACTGAAAAAGGTCTTATCACTTGGGAATTCATATATTTTCTTTTCAGCTGTACTCGCCACTTTTTGTGTCCTTTTACAATGAGTCCTAAAAGAACGTTTGAAATATCTCAGCGTTTTATGAAATTGCTCGCTCTGTCAAAGGATACAATCTCCCTTTGAACTCAGAAGCTTTCGTCGGCAAATTACTTCCCTCAAGGTCGGAATTTCACAGAACCGGAAATCTTTAATTGGAATCGTAGGGACTTTTCCATTCAGTCAATGCTCCTACCTCTCTTTAGATAAATACTTTATAGATTTTCGGTAATTTCAAGATTTTTCCCTATAAATAAAATAGTATCCATTTCTTGAAATAAATTTTATTCCTCGTAATGTATTTTCTTCCCCAGGAAACTTCGAAAAGGTATCGGCATGTGTATCCGATACACATGACATTCGAACCTACTTGTTTCGAATTTATATCGTATCAATTTTTCTACTTCTGGATTATACCTTTTTGACTGACTTTGCATACGTAAATCGCCTCCACACTTGAGGTTGATTGTAAAAACTTTATCTTAACCTCCTAAAAGTTTTTACGTATCAAAAATAATACATTTTATTTCCTTCCATAAAATGTTTTAAAAGATGCGGCCTTTTGATGCAAATTTAAAAATTGACTCAATATAATTTTCCGCGATCTAAGAAAGTCTATCCTGAAAATATACCATAGGCGCATAGTAAGCAATCAGAAATACAGTTCCTAGAGAAAGGAATGTAGGATAATGAAATCTACATTATGTGGAAGACTCGTTTCTCCTTTACCATGAGTTTACGATGTACGAGGTTCTAATTTTCGCATGAAAATAGATTCCACAAAAAATGTACTGAAGCTAGGAAACAAATAGAACATGTTATTTGCTAGAATTATTTATGATTTATGTGAAGTGAAGATAGAATTTAACTCACATGATTTGTTACATAAATGCTTTACAGTTACATTATGAATAAATAATATTCAGTATTTGATATCCAGTTCGATCTTAGAACCTAAAACCATTACGAATCATTTTCGCCGCTGCGATCTTTAAGAAATGTGAATATAAGAACTAAACAACCGTGTGAAGCAAACTATTTCAGTTTTAGGGTAGAATGATTAAACGATAAATATGAAAGCGTGTACGAATAACTGCTCCTATTATAGGAAAATGTGAAAGCAGCGCGTGATTTTGCTGATGAGGGTAGTCTTGGTAAGGGTGCAAGTTTATGGATTTAATTTCTTGCATGAAGATACAGCAGCTTTAATAGAAACTAATTAAGATTCTGAAGATCGATTTGATTGGACAAAGTTCCTTATATAAGAATGGTATATACTCAAACTCGGGGAGATTTTAAAGTTTAACAATAAAATATCGCAGGAAGCGTACTAACGAACTAATTTGAAAGATGACGTTTATTTTAACATGTATATTTTCAACTGTAATCTTTTATTTGATAAGTTTTTAAGAACGTTTTAAAGCAAGAACACAAAAATTAATTAGTTTTCCGGTTCTATAATTAAAATTAATGAATCAATATTTGTACTTTAATGAGGAAAGTAGAAAGTTTCTTTCAAAATGACCATTTCATTAACAAGAGCGTGCCAAAACCAAAAAAAAAAAAAAAAGTCGAGGTTTGAAATATTCAGATCTACCATTTTACAAGTCGCAGAATACGCTGATCACGAAAAGGTAAAATAATATTCTGATTATGTGAGCAAATAGAAGGTATTGTAAAAAATGTATGTATATTTAGCATAATTTTATTTTTCAGTTTTTCGCAACGTTTGGAATAATGCACTTTTGCTCGAGACAGTTACATTGTAGAGTGCAAGTGCTGATGTAGAGCGCGATGTAAATTTCTAACGTGAATGAACTGGTATACTAGCCGCTCAACTTACATTTCTTCAACGAGCAGAAATATAGATATGGAATCAGGAACTTAATCTTTTTGATTCTTCTTCCTAGTTACATCTCTACACATTCATCTCTTTTCTCTGTCTTTAAATTCTAAAATTTTAAATATCGCGAATCACACATCTCTCGCCCATTGAAAGTCTCGCAAATTATCTCATATTTAATAATCTCATATTTGACACGTTTACATCTGTTTAATTGAAAATAAATCGTTATCATGGACGTCATTTTTACAAGATTTAATTTAACTTCACTTGTTAGTTCGTATGTTTGGGCCAAATCTTGCAACTGAATTTTAAACCAGTTCCCCTCAACCGATTGAACTGAAATTTGGCACCCATGTACAAACCCTCTGACAATGCAATATTATGATGTCTATTTCCAATGAAAACTTTTTTATCTTTATCGCTGAAAATGATTTAATATTTTATGTTGAATTATTTGTTTTCAAAAAGCTTGTTGCGCTAATCGTAAATAAAATACATACATCGACAAATACTTACTTACCAACCCATCACTGTCCAATGAAATTAACTGGTATCCATTTTTATGAACATTTCGCGCGACAAGCTTTTTGAAAACAAATAATTCAACATAAAATATTAAATAATTTTCAGCGATAAAGATAGTAAGTACATTTATTTTTTATTAGGATCCACTAATGTGAATATGTATGGAGGTATTAGCATTTGATATTGCATTACTTTAATAAAAACCTTAACTTATCTTATTCGTTTTAGTGCATCACTTAAATAAAAGGTTATTTTTAAAAAGGTTTTCTGTTTATTATTTTCCTCGTTGATGGGCTATTTGGAAATTCCGTTTCTTAGAAGTGTTACGTTCCGGGGTTATCAGACAATAATTACTCGGCGCTATTCGCCCAAAAATGATACGTGATACCCCCTGGGGGTCCTAAATTCGTCCTTTCGGCGTCTCCACCTTGAAATACGTTCTATTTCAATTAACCATTTAAAAATTTGATTTACTGAATTTAACTATTTATCTCTCTTCGGCGTCTCACTCGCTTGACCTGTAGCGTTATTATTATTATTTATTTGGCACTACAGCCCTTGGAGAGCCTTGGCCGTCGCGGAGGGTAGAGCTCGCGCGATTTCCTGACCCCGGCACTAGAAGGAGGAGATGTGGTCAGCATCTCGCTCCGGCCGGCTTTTGGGTCCCAGGATAGATCCTGGTACTCATTTGATAGCAGGCTGAGTGGGCCTGGGAACCAGTCTGGATGTTGAGGTGTAATGAAAATCACCACCTCACCGGAGATTGAACCCCAGCCATCCAGTTAGCAGCTCAGTGCTCTACCCACTGAGCCACGCTGACTGCCTGACCTGTAGCGTATCATCCACAATTATGAGATTGGGATCGACTAGGATATGAAATGTGAGCCAGGATCATATTTTCTTATAGTAGCATAAAAAAAGACATCGTCAGCTTAAACACTATATAATCTTAACCCAATTATCGTTGATTACAGCTGTAATACACCCCACAAGGATATACCATACACATACTCCAAACATTAACGTTCAAGAACAAACCAAACAAATAAAGGTTTATAAACTGAAATCATTACAAACCAAACAAATAAAGCGGATCATGAACATACAAACAATTATACGAATGAGCACCGTAATACACCTGATAAACAAGATTGGTTGTGAGTACAATATAAAAGTATCTGTAATGAATGTAATAAAAGTAACCAAAGTAAGAGTAATGAATATGGCACGAAGCATGCACCGAGACGCGTGCCCCGGGGTGTGTCCCTACACATACTGCGCGAGAAGAATTTATAAGTAACATGTGAAATACAAATTTACGAAGCACGCTCATCATGCGTGCTTCGGAGTGCGAGCCTGGGTGCACACAACATAAAAAGAAATTACAAGTTCCAAACATAGCTTTAGCATAGCGTCGCCCATGCGCCGGAGTGCAAGCTCTATCTTGTACTGCCTATGCGTTCGCTTGTCCACCGTCTTGCTAGATGGACCTCTTGGGCCAATTAAATTAGTCTTATTGGAATGACGACATCGTTGTCTGTTTGTATTGGCCGGTCTAAAACCTCGCCACCAAGGCGCCTTGCTGACAACGTCGTTCTCAGGACAGGCGCTGTTCAACGGTCACGGAGCTCGGATTTCTGCACCTTGTGGGTTGTTCTTCACCACGTGCACCGAAGAGAAATTATCACGATTGCCCATAACTTATTATACGAAATAAATAAATAATAATCAATAAAGAATTTCAAAGTGATTACGAGGACCGTAACAGAAGACTTTCGTTAAGTAAACATTTTTACGAATTCGTATGTGGAGTTGTCATTTTTTCCGATCCCGACGTTCGCGGAAATCTTGGTGTGACGCACCTCTGGTGTACGTAGGCGACAGCGTGTTCGGTGAATTGATTTCTTCAGCAGATGTGTAGCAACTGTTGCAACTTGAGAAAGTCGGTGACACAGACACTGCTGTTCGCCTTTGTCTGACGCAGAACCTTGGAATCATCCAAATATCATATCCTCGCCCACTAGAATAGAATTACAAATACTCCTTTATGAGGAGGAGATCTCTGTTTCGCGATGTATCCGTTTTCGTCATGTAAGTTATGCAAAAAAGCGAGGGATTACTACTGTCTTGATACAACTTGATAAAATATCAGTATTGTTACACTTGAGATGCAAGTGGCAAGTCTTTCTACCATTTTTTGGTTTCAGGAGTCTATTACAAGCCAATAAAAAAATCATTAAAACATTGAGGGTTCTGATACACCTATTGAATAAAGGGCGAAATAAATCCCATTTTAGGGATAGAAAGTAAGAAGTTTGCGATAAATAGAGCAATTAATTCTTATTAAAAACTTTTGACATACATGCAAATAAACTCTCAAAATATACAAAACCAAATTTGAAACTATGAAGAAACGAAATTTAAAGTGAATAAACGACGAGAAGAAGAGAAAATCCCTATTAGCAAACACAAAATTGAAAATCACCCCAAAGAATTTGCAATGCATTCGTCACAGCGCNCCTAATTAAAAATACTTATTATGTATGGAGTAGTCCTCCGCTTCCATCACTGGTTTTACATCCGAAAAAACAGAAAAGCTACTAGAACACGGAATTGTAAACATTTAATATAACTAATAAACTCCCACTAGTTATAACATGAATACAACTTGGAATGTTTATAGCAAACTCCCAGACATCACTGAATTACAAGATATACACTCTTGCACACTACAGTCCCCAAGCGTCAAGCTCTGACCACTCGCGCTCAGCAACTCTTGAGTTCTCTCTTCCACACCCACATGTTTAATTGCCCTCCTCTTCGATAGAACCCGTCATTGTTGTCCGAAATTTCATTCGTAAGTTTCCAATGAGAAATAAGCCACTACTATAAAATAAGCCACTACTATACCTGTCTCTTATACACATCTAGATGTGTATAAGAGACAGTATATATATATATAAGATTGAACATTGAAGTTAAAACAGTTTTTTCTGGCGCTCTTAGATCAGTACTGTTTGTTTAAATCAATTTTCATCAAAAAATGTGATGGAGGCACGAAACATTTTGCTAAATTTGAAAGAATGATCCCCATGCAAGATATACGAACTTTGTCGTTATAGAGAAAGTACGAAAAGTCATACATGCTTTACACGATACATCCATCCAATTTGAGTAGAGTAAACACACCAACGCACAGTGCAGTGATTTCCTTTTGTTTCGTCGACATTAATACCATCATTTCACTCTCTCTCCCCTGCGCAGCATATATTGTAAATACACGCGGACAAAGAACACACAGACGAGCTTGCGCGCGCTTCACGCCAAATCACGGGACCAGGTTCGTTCAGACTCTTAAAATTTGCCATGTACACGTTTTGACGTAGCAGTCTCTACCTGCGCAAGTACGCATACTAAAACACAAAATAAACACACTAAAACAGGTTAATCACTTCTGTTTTAGTATAGGGTATAGTCTGGACTTTTGTCTCAGTTTTTGCGTTCAATTTTTGTAATTTTTATAAGATGTGAAAGTAATGTATAAGAAACTTATACATTATTCAGTTGTTCAAAATCTTTAGAATTAAATTTGATTTTGTAACTATTAAAATTTTTGTTAATAAATTACGCAGTTTTTTCCCCCGATCAACTTTCTTTCACATCATTTGCCGCATCAGATGCCGCATGTCGGTAGAATAACATTGGCTTGTCAGTTTACTAATGATACTCTCATTTTAACACTCAATAATGCTTTTAATGAAATCAAATTAAAATAAACACAAAATTTCAAAATATTTAAATTATTATTTATGTACAAGGCTCAAAATATTCGGCACATTCATTATTATCAATTTCCACAGCTAAAATGTCGTCAGAGTCCATTGTAGGAACACTTTCATTGCAGAAGATGATTTCTTTAAAACGATGTCAGCATCAGTCCAAAAGTGAGAAGTAAGATACCGCCCCGCAATTTCGGGCTACGTTAACGACGCGGAACAAAAGCAAGGGTAGGGCTTTAGTCTATAAGAATGTAGTTTAGAGTTATGACCAATTTTTGAATAAAATATGTTTGAAATACTAAAAGAAATCTACTAAGAACTTTACACAATACTTTTACCCACTTACCGAGTAGTTGAGAAGAATAAATATTGAAATAAACATACATAATTGTATTGAAAATACATAATTGTATTTTAAAATACGAGGAACTGTATGTGCAATGGTTTTGCATCACTAGCTTTATGTTCATACAAGGCAAATGCTAGCAAATCACATGTGGCGTAATTTAAAGACAATATTTTAATTATAAACTGATGAAGGACTAATGTAAATGGGTAATTGTAACTCGATACTTCGAAAACTCGTAAAGCATGAAACCTATTACATCAGTGCTCTGCCACGGCTCCTTGGGTTCTCAGTGACTTCCGAAACAAATTTACTTAGCTACAATCATATAGGGTTTAATTCAATGTACATGTTCCGCGAAATTTCTCTGCTGTGTATCTCTGCAAGCTTCCGCTGGTAGCAGAATTGGTTATCCCACTTGGATGACTTGCCTGTTACGCTAACTGCATGCTAAGATAAGTGATCCAGTGGATAGTTGAGTTGATGGCTAGATTGTTCACCATTTTGTTGCACGGGATACGAGTACACTCTTTCTCGTACATTTTTAATTAGCATTATGCGTGTATATTACTGATTAAAATGTATTTCTAATAATTATTATCTAGTAGTAATAATAACAATAAAAAAAGAATTATAGTTATTTTCTAATGAAGTTATCCTGGAATGGTGCTTATATAACACAAAGCACAAAATTCTGCCGGAGGACACTCAGCCTGAAGATTTGAGCTGCAAGCAGGAATCTAAGAACAGCGTTTTCACAAGTGTGAATGCAAAGAAGATCACTTCAATAAAAAATACACCTATTGTTGAAGCAGAATTAATCTCATTGGAGCTTATAAAAAACAAGATTTCATTGTCGTGAAGAATTTCAATTGCCTCGCCAAT
Source organism: Laupala kohalensis (assembly GCA_002313205.1). Taxonomy (NCBI): domain Eukaryota; kingdom Metazoa; phylum Arthropoda; class Insecta; order Orthoptera; family Trigonidiidae; genus Laupala; species Laupala kohalensis. Next base: position 2,016,426 of record NNCF01126744.1, on the reverse strand, counting down.
AATAAGTTCAATCAAGAAATAATTCACACTATTTATAATGTGAATGTTAAATAAATGTTTCAATATGAAAAAATGAGCATAAAACAAATTATATACCATACAATACGTATTTTTTATTCTTCTTCTCGTTGCTCGTAAAAAGGCAGCCCTAAAAATATACAGTAAAAAAGAAACAAATGAATACCATATTATTCGACTGTCAAGGTCGAGCTACCGCCGCGCTCTCTGACGCAGGAATTCTGAAATATTTCCTTCGAAAGCTAAAAATCTTGATACCGTTCACTGGCGCGCCCTGGTGGCGTAAGTTTAAACTATCCTTTTGCGAGGGAATGATACCTTGGATAATTTCGATTCTTTCATCACGGCCCCCAGCCGGTTACTGAAAAATATACTGTATCTTCAAGGCGGGAATGTTAATTTTGCAGAACTGTGCCGGCGCAACACGCCCTAGTTGGCTGATCGTCTCAGGTGTACTTAATGTTACCTGCATGATCATTTCGAAACAGTGCTAAATATGTGAATTATATATTTTGTTAATTGAGAAGCAATTATTAATGTTAAATATGTAATTTTATGTGATTAATATGGTTTGTTTCTTTATTTAAATGTAAAATTGAGAAAATGAAGTATTACACAAAAATATTGTTAGATAATAACACGCTTTGTTTATAAAGTAATTATATTAGCTGATTTTATTACGTTGCAACAAAATATTGTTAAAATTTCTGCTGGTATATTATATTTCTTAGAAATATATCACGAATAAATAGCTATTATATTACTATAACTTGTGCACCTTCGGGGTCTGTTGTGGGACAGTTTTTGGTACTTTAACTATAAACGTGGAAATTGAAATAGTAAAAGACCGAAATAAATAAATGTTAGTATGTCCCAAATGACCAAACCCATGACAACTATGCCATCGAAAGAGATAGACGGGATGAAAAAATTCATTTCGCATTTTCGTAATATCGACTTTATGATCTAACTAATGATTTCTAATAAAGCGGATAGAAATATAATGGCACCCATAAAATCTTCATCTTTATTTACTCTGCCTCCTTAACATATCTTCGCATCCACTTAGTGATCCAATCAATTATTACTTCGCTATTCTTTAGATCAGCCGTCAAGCGCAAAGATCGTTAGCAGTTGGAGTCTGGTTGCCGTCGCGATCGATGTGTCCACCGGGACAGAGAGGGAGAGACGACAATAAATGATTGAGCAGAGGAGCCAATGACCGAGTCCCACCTGTCAATACCATTCTCTCGGCTCCAATGAAATTCACTCGTCGCTAAATGAGATCTCGGGGTAGCGCGACCCAGAGCTTCTTGATCTCTCGCAGTAGAGCAATAGGTACAAGTCAATTACCAGATACCTGTCGCGTCGCGTCGCGTCGGATTCGTGGTGAACGAAGTTAACGACTAGGACACGTTGAAGTGTTTCACTTCTCTGCAAGGAAATTCATTCTATTTTGATCGAACAGGAAGGATAGGATTGGATCTTAATATAATATACGGTAGATTATATACGTGATATGTCTGGGGCAGGTTCCATGCTATTATCAAGAACAAATTGATCGTTCGTTTTGACACCAGACTGAAGTTTATTCTCGTGTATAGAAAATATTATGATATTGTCTAGATATACATATTGGATACAGCAAACAATGAAAACATAATCTAAACCAATATTCTTGTAGAATATATTTCATGTCTTATAGCAAGGTTCAGGTCATTCACCTAATCATGATCGGGGAGGAGATATTTTGGGTTGCGGAGAACTTATGATATCGTATCGAACTTGTCTAAAGTAAGTGAGGAAAATCGCAGTGGAAAACCTCACCTACTCCGGTCGAGTAAGGTTTGAATCCACGTTCCACCGCTCAGTTGTATCGTGAAAGCGAAGTGATTTGAAACGTTTGAAGCAATTTGAAGCGTGAAAGGTAGCGAATTCCACTGTTTTCACGAAAACATCAACCCCAAGAGCAAAAAAGTGTCATGTTAATTAACGTTTATTACTGTTAGATCACGAATAGAATATTTTAAGAATATTTTATGCAATTAAAAATATTAGAAGTTCCAAAAAAATCTACATATTTTAACGAATTGCACAACATATGACTACATTTTCATAGGGTTTTGTGACTTAAATTAAATCTAATTTTAATATACTATGTATACATATTAAAACCCAAAAACGAGTTTTTCTTTAACTCTTAACACAGGCATCAATATATTCATGTAGGCATTCAAATGGAAATATGTTGCATTAGTTCATTGAAATACATGTTTAAAGAGATCTAATCGGAATGGACATCACTAGAATTGTTTTATACTTTGTGACAGAGTAAATTTCCAATGAATACTTCATACAGTATGTTTATAAAGCCATGAGTTACACGTTTCCGACTTTCAAAGTGCTGTCGGAGTGCGAGGAATATAAACAATAACGCAAATATGTTCCATGGACCTTGAAGTATGAAATATGTTCATTAATAATTACTATATTTAAACACTGTTATCACATTTCTGGTTTGAAATGCCATATATTACGCGGCATGTGTTACTCGCAATGTATTTTGGATGACGGGTTATACACATGAACATTCCTTTTCCTATCGTTACATGAAAATGTCAGTAGCACTATCGGTTACAGTAATCTAGCTATGAAATGAATACTCATTTATTCATCCATTAACTTTTTTCAGGGCTCTAATGACCTTGCCGTTGACGAGCCCTAAAGCCCCACAAAAAAACAACCAAAAAAACCCCCAGCTGTTTCATCCGAATTGCTACGTAAGTTGCTTCTTCGAAGCAACATGGAACTTTTGTAATAATCCGTAGACTCCCACAACTATGAAAATTAGGATGCTGGAACAGTACCGATTAATTCTGAGAAAAGTAAACGACTCTTATCTAATTACTCAAAAATGAATTGCATAATTAAGAATGATTCTATAACGTCGACCGCAGCGTTCCTAAGTATTCGCGCAGATTCCACAGTTGTTTTTCTCCCACGAAACGCTTCACTTCCCAAACGGTGACTCTCAGATAAATACTTTACGATACCTAATTAAAAATACTTATTATGTATGGAGTAGTCCTCCGCTTCCATCACTGGTTTTACATCCGAAAAAACAGAAAAGCTACTAGAACACGGAATTGTAAACATTTAATATAACTAATAAACTCCCACTAGTTATAACATGAATACAACTTGGAATGTTTATAGCAAACTCCCAGACATCACTGAATTACAAGATATACACTCTTGCACACTACAGTCCCCAAGCGTCAAGCTCTGACCACTCGCGCTCAGCAACTCTTGAGTTCTCTCTTCCACACCCACATGTTTAATTGCCCTCCTCTTCGATAGAACCCGTCATTGTTGTCCGAAATTTCATTCGTAAGTTTCCAATGAGAAATAAGCCACTACTATAAAATAAGCCACTACTATACTATCTTCTTTTTCACATTGTCAAACACAACAATGTCTCCACAACAATATCACCTTATTTGGACCATCTTATGAAATGTACATTTCTTAACGAGGCAGACCAACACCAAAATCTCATTTCTCTAATAAATTAACTTCAACTTCGACCGATAGCGTCGCAAAACTTCGTGACATTACACATTCCTGAATTATGTTTTGTTACATTCAGTGTTCAGTTAATGTACAATATAACAATTCAAATATTCACATAGAGTATCATTGAGGTTTCTTTTATATCAAGGTACAACAGAACTTCATCTGATCCATTACTTCACCTAATAAAGCTGTCTTAGTAAAATGTGTTAAATATGGTCTTCATTTCACGTCCAGCATTAATTCAAATGAGACGCTTTCGTTTTATGTCTAAATTTGGGTAGATGCTATTAAAAGTTAATGTTCCATTCTGACTTTTCGACTTAATGACCAGTTTCATGAGGTGAAGCTACAGATGGGTGTTACTCCTGTATAAAACTATATATTTTTGAAAAAAAAATTGATTTGTTAATAATGAGCTAATAATTTTATGTAAAAGACGATTATATTTCACTTTTAACACACAAAATACTTATGATCCTATTGTCTTCTTTCTTAAAAAATGTGTGGGAAATTTTAGGTGAGAGTATTTTTCGGGTTTCACCATGACCTGTTCTACACAACGTTTCACCTGTCCGCTGCAGATATCTCTGTCACTGACTTATATCTTCCACGGATGGACTCACTTGAAGATGCCAGTAATTGACAGGCGAAACGTACAAGAACTCAGGACGCGGCGAATCCCGAGAAATGCTATAACCTGAAGAAGAATCCGCCGCTAAAACCATCGGGTTTTAATTGTGGGATATCTTTACATTGCCCCTTTTGAAACGTGCGAACACCAGGTGTCCCAGACGTCACTGATTGCGTTTAATATTACCGCGCAGAATACCAACCTACATTAAATATTCGCCTTTCTTAATATTCAGCAGTGTTTATCACAAGCTCACGGTCTATTACGTTATGGGTGTAGTGATGAGCGTTTAAACCATACAAAGATCAACTTTTTTTTCCATTTTATTAAATCTCTCGGTCTCATCGTCACTTTAGCATGTGCAATTCGAGAGACTGGTCTTTGTTTCTCTTGGTCAGTTTTGCTTTGCCGCTCCCGTCCGGGGGCGTTGTCTGTCCCCGCCACGAAGAGGCGTCTGCTGCCTCTACTATCTGGTGCTCATCTTCTGTTTAGTCATCATCTCATCGATCGTATTCCTTGTAGCTTGTTCACATATTCCTCAAATAAATTGTACTTTATTGGAGTTTATTAATGATTAACTATACCTGCGGTATATAATAATAAATTAGAAAGAAGTAAATGGGATTGTATTTGGTGACATAAATAATTGATCATTGATGTGAAAATTTGACCAAATAATATTCAAAATCAATATGGAAAAATATGAGAATGGGAATATACTCCACTCAACGTACTGATGAATTTGAGACAACTTTTAATTCAGTAGAATATTATTGAATCATAGTATTTCTCACAGTACTCAGCTACACTGTTGACACATGTTTGAAATTGGGTATGTTTTTTGTTATCAACTGTGTCAATTTTTTTGTAAAACACTATTTGAATGAACTAGGTACATTGTATCTGTTTAACGGAGGTTCGATTAGTTTGAGACAGTGATGCCTTACTTTTCTAAACTGTCGGGTATCATCTTAAAACATTTCAAGTGATGAGGGTCACATCTGCCTTATTTAATCTTTAACGTTCAACGGAACCTTGTCCGTGAAGCGGAAAATTATTCGGACTGTTCGACTCTCAGTGTTGTTTATTTTCCTCAAGCTGCAGAAAGGGTATGAAGCACAATGTACTATTTGAAAAAACAATTATATTACGCAAAAAATACAACATAAAAATACATTATGGCATTTGTCATTCGAACCAGCTCATTTTGTATGCAACACTAAACGCCTTTAAATGCGCTCAAAATTGTGGCAGGTCCAGATTTGAAGCAACAATTTTTATCATTTACCTTGTTTAAAAAGCATGGAAAAGATAAATGTAATGAAATATGACAATGTGTTTGGTGATCCGAAGGAAACATTCACCAAACAGATTTTCTAAGATTTTCATAATTTCGAAGAGAATTCTCTTTATTTTTAACTTGGTGTCAATGTTGAAAATGTTCTTTCCTTCCTACAAATGGGACATATTTTTCAGACATGTGACATAGGCGTATCTGTACTCTTGAGAGAGCGAACAGTTTAACATTATTTTTATAATAAGCGTGTTCCCAAGTTTCGATAATTTCGTGCATAACTGTAGCTGGTGAAATGATATCGATGGTAGGCAGTACTTACACCTGCAAACAGCTTTTTACGAATTTGAAGCTTACTAAAATACGTTTGAGATCGAGGTTCACGGATGAATCTTTCAATGCAATTATGAGAATTGTATCTGCTCGTGACCTACTACCAAGAATAGAAGATGTTACATCTGAAGAAAGGAGTAAATACTTTTGCTAGTTTTCATTAACCTTTCTTCTTTTTGTAGGCTCATGAATTTGTATCCTTTTTATTTATTATTTTGTGAGCGTTCGCGTTTATTTATTTATTTGAGAAAGAAAATGCTCTTTATTATTATTATTATTATTGAAATATTGAGCATTTCTAATATTTTCAGAAGAGTATATTCAGTTTGTTATTATCGTTTGCATTGCTCAGTGAGTAACACTGTTTCCTTGTTTGAACTGCTCCCTTATCTCAAAGGAGGGGAGAGTGGTGGCGCTGAGTCCCTAACCCCCCCCCCCCACTTCCTTCTACCTATCATAGTTGTTGCACAGTCGCCCGTAACATTCGTCAAAGTGTAGACCGCTCGCCACCTCAACTTTAACGTCTTAGACATACACGAAACTTTTGAATATCTAATATTGAAGTCCGTCTTGACATGTAGACAAGTTTTCATTACGAGTAAATATCACGACGTTTTGGTAGTTGATTACTGCCATCGTCAGACGAAAATAGTGTATAAACAGATGTGTTAAGGTTTCTCTCGGTAACATATTGAATTTACATACTGACAAATTATCAGAAATTTATAGTTGTTTATTTTGATTTTCTGCTTAGACTTATTTTAACTAACTATATGTTTTGACTGCAAATTAATTATTTTTCTACGGAATTGTTTTATTTCAATATGTAATTAATTACCTTTCTATTTTGTTACCTGAACTGCGGAATAGTCGTGATATTTAATAAGAGTTTGTCTACTTAAAAGTTTAGTTGAACAAGTTCTATTTAATTGTATTCTGCCATGTGTACCAGTCATTGCATTACATATTTTTGATTCTTATCTTCTTTAATATTTTGCATTTTATTGTAATGCTCTGATGGCACGAGTATCACCGAAAGGCTTTTAAAGTGGAACTGAAAAGTGCTTTTAAATACTTGTTTTTTGTGATCACACCCCGACTATTTAAATTCGATATTATCATATCGTTAAAAAAACATGTGAAAGTTTAATATGGTGATTTATTTAACATACTTCAATTAACGTAATTTTGTTTTTAGTGGTCTTTCGCTGTGGAAGCTGATCTCTGGTTCACTGTTTTCAGAATTCATTTTTTGTCTTCAAATAAAACAATACGAGGAATTACCTGGCAAAAATAATTCATTAAAAATTCCTTCTAAAGGAATATTTCTCCGATATTTTCAAAAATAACGCAGATTTGATTAATGTTCACATCCCCAAACAGACGAGGTTGCGACACAAAGTAGAATGTTTGTTCATTATGGAAAGTAGCGTTTGGTGTATCGTTTTTGTTACGAAATATTGATTCCGAAAAAGTCCTTCACGTGAGATATTCTCTTCAACATAAACTGCATTTGCCAATCGCAGAAACCATGGACTGCGGTCAAAGAATTCCTGGAATAGAGAACAACGGAGAAATTGAAGAGCACCAACTCATGCAAATGGCTGGACCAAATTACTGGATTGTCGTTCTCGAGCGATTGCGCGACGAAGCACAAGTACCTCCGGTCGCATCACGTCTGGTGTCCTCTCTCTCTCTTTTTCTCTCTCGTTCGCTCTTCCTCCTCTCTTTCCTCCCACTTCTCACCCTCTCATTTAGCGCAAAGCCAATTTCGTCCGCGTCGCAGAATGGTATTGACAGGTGAGTTCGCTGATGGGCTTCGTCACTCTGCTGTGTCCTCCCCTTTTATGACTTTAATTCGCTTGTTCTGACTGAAAAAAAGGGTAGCTGATAGCGTCTTCGGTTCAGTTGTTTCTGACAGCGGTTTCTTTGTTCTTTTCTGAGAGAGATCGCGAGGAGTCTTCATCTTGTGTTCCTAGTAACTGTCATTGGAGTAGAGCAATTCAATGAGGACGTCATTGCAGTATTATAAATGAAGTAGGGCTACTCAGCTTCTTGTTTTTTTCTCACTTTCGGGGAAATTTGAAAATACAGGTAATTGCTCCAGTGATGATATCTTATTACTTGTAAAGAATATTTATTTTCTTTATTGCATGGTATTGTCGCCGTACTGAACATTGAGATCTCGGAATGTCGTATGTTTAAACCAATGAAAATGATACGATGTTGTGATTAGCGGTCTTTGGTCAGGTTTTTCATCTTGAATAGATGTCTACTTTTGCTGATAGTTGGATGTATTTTATTTTATGGATATAAAATTTTACACTTAACTAGGTTAAAGCACTTCAAACTTACCTGAGAATCTGTAATATTAATGAGTGTATATGTTCGGCTCGACGGGGACTCCATGTGTCTTCTGCGCACTCCCACTTCGTTCAGAGTTCCGCGTTTATTGATTCACGTTCAATGAACAAACATTTCAATTTGATTTCTGGTTAATTAATTATTTCCTTAGTTGTTTTGTTTTATGTTGAGTTATATCAACGAATACACTTTTTCTTTATTATCTTAGTCAATTTGTATTCCTATGTAATTTATCACATCAGAGCATATCTTTACTTTTTTACAATTGTCATATAACTCCGCAAAACACATCTCTATCAAAAATTTCGGTCCGGTAATGTAACCATCATTGTCAAAGGAGGGTCATCCCTAATCTACCATCTCTTCTCTCTAAGAACTTTCAGGGGAAAATTTTCGCGATGATTACTTTTTAGGTGTATTTGCACGTCATATTTCAAGTCGTTAGCTCAAATATATTAATGTAAAAGCAAGATGATCACTGAAAATCTTCAACCCATTGACTCTATCATGACATTCATACCGTAAGAAGCCCACCTGTCATACTACCAGGACGGTCTCCAGACCTTCTACGGCGAGGAAGATCGGAACCAGAGACCTCGCTCGTGTATAGCAGTTGACGCCTGAACATAGGCTACACACTAAACTTATCTGTAGAGCGGTTTCACTCTGGGACCGGCGAGGCAATATTGACCAACATGTTGACCCCCTAGTTATAGATTTCAACTTCTCTGAAGATGTTCTTTATTCACAGAGAGTGAATATATTATCTTCATTAAAACATTTTTCTCTTTAAAATTTTTGTGAACATATCCTTGACACATTTTAGTGGACACGACACACAGCTTAGGATCTTCTCCCATTATTCAGATAATGCGAATCAATAAGGAAGAAAAAAATATCCTACGCCTGAAATATGTTTAAATTCATTTTAATTCCGACGCTCTCCCAAAATGCATCATACGTCCAGCATTTTTCATTTTCATATTTTGCGTTACTATCATTTTAATTCTAATTAATATATTTGCGTTGATATTACATTCACATTTTATTATTTATTTTTGTGATGTACATAGCAGTTTAACTTTGTATGAATTGTATAAATAGGATTTCTATTGTCCAATCCTCAAATATGAGTAAATTATATACATTAATATAATCAATGATCGACTAGTACTGTGTATATGGTTGTCCCTATACTGTTATTTATAATTTCATTATTGTTCTTGTGAAACACATGTTATGAAGTTATTGTAAAAAGGGTTTTAAATTTAGGAAAGGGTGGTCGAAGTAACTTCAAATTTGACCAAGGGTTATTGTGATCAGTCAGTCACGATACTAAATGACACTCGAATTGTTCGCAATCGACCTAAATCGTTTTCGTTTGTAGTGTGAATGTTCTTCGATGGTTTTCTCCTGTATTTATATTCTTGTTGTTTGATCTTAATGCACGAATACTTACGTTTTGCCATATAAATTAAAGATAAAATTATGATATCTCTTAGAAAAGAAATAGTTTTTTCTTGGATCGTAAAAAAGTATTTTATTCGTAAATTAACATGTGATGAATTTATTGACATAAAAATTAATTGGTTTTACGTATTTGTAGGATATTTCCAGACTATATATTACTTTTACCCTGTTTCCGCGTCCTACCCTATTTCCTGAGTATTGATTAATCGTGGAAAGATTTTAGGAAGGTGCCAATATCCTTATGCAATTAAGGAACTTTTGAAGAGCTTCCGCTGTCTTTCTAAGGACTTAAAATATTCATTAAATGCAACACCGAGGAAAGAGGAAAGTGCTACGTTGTGATTTTGAACGCACATGAAGCTAACCATTTTCGCCACAGGCTCCTACAGAAATGAAAAAATTAAATACATTTAGAAATCGAGCATTATCATGCAATACCCTAAATTTTTTTATTGGCGAGCAATGCAAACTGTGTATTTTGGTGTTTAAAATTCGTATTTTTTATTTGAACGATTCCAATGAAGTTTCTTTTATGCATTGTAACATTTCTTATTTATGCAAAAAATAAAGTTTTTTAAAAGTGGAATTATGTCAAATTAAAACCTAATAGTAGGTGATGTCATGAAAGTGATAGGGTGAAACGTTGTCATTAAAAGTGGTTGAATCATTATATTTAAAAAAAATTGAAAATATGAATGTACCCTCTATGAAAATATTTCATATTTGTATCATTGAACAGCAGAGCCATTTGAATCGATCATTATGATCTCATCAAGTTATAAAATTTAACGTTCTTTGATAGATGAATCACTATATTTTGCTTCTCAACTTACGAACTTTTATGGACGAACACTATATATTTTGTGAAAGAGCTCACAACGTTTCGACTATCGTTTGAAGTCGTCGTCAGGTGGTGCAAATAATAACGAGAAACGTAACAAGAGAAAGAGAGAAAACCATAGGTGAACTGACTTTGCTGCTGTCTGCAAACATTTATTTTGCTCATCAGCGATTGTATTACACGGGACGTTTTGAAATTAAATAGTTTTCCTTGATTAGTCAAATAGTTTTCAAAGGAAATAAGAAGAGGAAAATAAGAAATTATGAGATTTTTGTCTGTCAACATTTTAAGGGTAAACCTAAATAATAAGAATAATTTAAAATTTTTATTTCTTTTGAATTGGGCAGTCCAATGTTGTTTTCTCTTATTCTCATGATTTATTTTATTTGCCACATAACACGAACTGTACAATTACAAAACACATAAAACAATAAGCACGGAATTACATAAACGGAAATACATGAAAAACGATATAAAATAAGTCATTATTAGAGAAATTGTTGTGACATATTTTTGTAAACTATAACACAAATAACTAGGATGGTAACTATTAAATGTATCTAAAATGTTTTGTATTTTCTGGCACTACACAAAAGATATCAATTACACCTATGGCTTAAAACAGGCGTAAAATTTAGTTACTCTTAACAAAAATTTTCTAAATCACGTAATACAAATTCTGACATATTTGGTTTTATTAGACTTCCCAAATGACATCCCTCAACCTTTTGATTAATTAAAAAATATGTAACTGCAATAATATTTGAATAGCTGTTTCCTTTCTGTTTCTTAAATAGTTGTTCAACGTGACACTGTTCCATTTTTACATAACTCATTTGGAAGACAAATAAACAATGATACTTCGTGTAATGAAATTCATTTCATAGAACTATCAAGAATATTGTTTCTATATTTTTTTATAAAATCTAAATTATTCGTTACTGTATGATTGGGTTCATTTAATTCATTCCTAAGTATATTCAAGGTAAATTTAGAATATTTTTTAAAAGGTTCGTGACCGAAGATGGAGTTTCCAAACGCAAGGTCTACAACGCAAGGTTTTAAAATTCTATTACATCCCAACAAATTGCAATCTCAAATAGATACAGTGTTATAAGTGATGTAAAAAAGGAAAGTGTCCCTGAATCTACTCCACCATCTGCTCATACCCCATCTTCACAATGTGGTAAACGAGCATGAAGGAAAAATGCGCGCGTGTCTCACAACTACATCGGAAATTTTTTAGATTGCTCATAACATTCCTAGATACTAATAACACACAGTACCATACCTTTATAGATTCTAACAGTGCAATTACCAGGGGAATACCTTATCACTTTGCAGAACTTGAAATCAAACACGCCCTTGAAAGCAACAATCTCACGATTATTAAAGTAACCAGACTGCATAAATGTGATAGATCCCCAATGCCCCTGTGTGCCGCAAAAGTAACAAATAATGAAGTTCCCACCATAGTATTTGAACTCAAATATCTTTTGAACTCAAATATCTTTTGAACTCAAATATCTTTTGAACTCAAATATCTTTTGAACTCAAATATCTTTTGAACTGCGCAATCAAAATAGTTGTTAAAAAGCAAAAATCCAAAAAGTCATCTGGCTAAGACAATATTCCAAATATTATCCTAAAACACCTCCCTAAGAGAATATTAGCATACCTAACAGTTATCTTTAACGCATGTCTCCGCACTAGTTATTTTTCAAATGCCTGGAAACGATCATTTCTTATACCAATTTTAAAACTCCAAAACACATCTAATGATCCCTGAAGCTATCGACCCATAAGTCTTTTACCAACTCTTTCAAAAGTGAAAGTGAAAGGGTCTTTTGAAAAATTAATTTTATATAGAATCAATTCATTCCTCTCGAAAACTGAAAACTCTATTCTACAATTCGGATTCCGACCTAATCATTCCATAACTCAGCAACTATTACGTATAACCGAAACAATAGCTTGTTTTTCTTCAGGCAAAAATATACACTACCGGAGTCTTAGTTGAGTTTAGTCAAGCTTCTGACACAGTATGGCACGAAGGTTTCCGGTACAAAATGCGTGTACTTGGTTTTCCAGAGTACCTCTTCGAAATCGTAGACAACTTCTTGTCTGATAGACAATTTGCAGTGAAAATAAACGATGTATGCTCGGCATGTGTACCCCCATACTCGCCGGGGTTCCCCAAGGATCCCCCTTGTCGCAGACGATGTTCAATATCTTTCCACCTGACATTCCAGAAGTACCAGAAACGGCCACATCACTATATGGATAACAATATTCACGTCAGATTATAACCTTAACTCGCCAATCTTTTCTTTGCAGAAGGTTCCAAACACCTTTTCTCACTGGGCTGCGGCATGAGGTCTAAAACTAAATCCCTTTAAATGTGAATCTAAAATATTTTCCCTATCGAAAATTACTGACTCATGCCCATTAATTATACACCGAAAAAGAAAACCAACTCTTGAACTCCCATTTCCAAGCTAATCAAATACCTAGAAGACTATTTTGATACGAAACTCACAGATTATATCAATCACAGATTAAACATTGCTATGTACTCTCTACAGAAATTCTATCCACTAATAAATAGGAAATCAAACGTACATATCAATAGAGCTCTTCATTTTTACAAAACCATAATACGGCCATCATTAAATTATGCCTGCCCCGTGTGGGGCTCTACAGCCGACCGCAACCTAAAACCCTTAGAAACTTTTCAAACGAAAATCCTCAGAACTATAGTAAAAGTTCCTTGGTACATATCAAACGCTCAGTTACACCTCGAACTTCCTGTCCCTCGCACTGCAGACCATATTGCAGAACTGCCTACACATTTCTTCAACACACTTTCTTTGTCCCCTTGCACACCTTAGCAAAAAATATGAACCCATCTTTTATTAGAATTCGCTCCAGATTCCCAAAAGATCTTCTACGACCTCCATAAGAGAACTAATTGCTAAACCATACAAAAATGAAGTAAAAAAAACAAAACAATGTATGTATACATAAAATTAAATGACACAGAGCTCATACACTCTCCTTTCAGATGAGGACCCCAGTGGGGGTGACCTCACACTGTACTAGCTACTATTTTTATTTGTTTATAAAGCATGTTCATTTTTTTGTCATTAAAAATTTTGCAATGTTCTTTTGTATTTCCTTGTAATTGTATTCCCTTATACTTGTAATTTGATTCAATATTCTGTTGTTTTCTTTAAGAGTGACCCGTGGCGTAGTATGTAGCATAATCGCTTTCTATCTCTGGTTGTGTTGGTCCAAACCCAGTCCGATCCAAGTATAATTCGCGGTGGTGGACGTAGAGGTGTTTGCGGCAGGTTTTCTCGGGGCATTTCCGTTTCCCCTGCCATTCATTCCATCACAACATGCACTCATCATCATTCACCCTCTTGTCATTCATAGATCACCCGCCTCGGGGAGGTGCGACAGGAAGGGAATCTGGCACCCCCACATTGAAAAGAGAGGCACCATACCATCCTCCATCTCCGACCCCTACTTGACTTGGGAAAAGGAGTAAGGAAATACAAATATTCTGTAATTTTTTTGTATTTTCCTTCTACACATCAGAAAAATGGAAACTCCTTTTTTCAATATTTTGTAAAATGTCTTTCTTCAATATTTTGTAAAATGCCTTGTAATTGTTATTTACGGAGTTTCGTATTATTATTATTATTATAGCTTTTTATATAGTTTTTATTTGAAGGTGTTCATTAGAAAATATAATATCCTGCTATCAGTTTCTGGTATCTTCCCTAAATTTACTATTAGGTGTCTCCTGTAGTTTTTGCAATCACATCGCAGATGATAACTGCAAGATGTAAAAGAAGAAGAAGAATTGACAGATGTTGGAAACCTATCGCATCGAATAAAGTGATTAATTTTTCATTAAATAGACGAGATTAATAATAAATAATTTATAAAATAATTTTTTCAAATATTTTTAACTATTGTATTTGTAAATAATGCAAATATATACGCAGTTTCTAATGCTTTATTGACAATAGATTTATTTATTTAATTATTAAACAATTATTTAAGGAAACTATAATATTCGTGTGGATGTCAAACTAGTAATTTGCATTTTATAAGCAAGTGAATTTTTATTGCATCATGTTAAAAATTGAAGAAAAAAAAACGGGTGATACTGGTTACGGAGTGTTTATAATCTGTCAGAGTCGAATAAGATATATGTACATGCAGTATCACAGTGAAAGTAAATATTAACTATTTATTGCTTCTATTTACAATATTTATTTGTTTTAGAAATATTATTAAAAACGATTGAACAATATGAAATTTAAATAAATATTCTTTTGCATATGTCGTTGAACGTTATTATAGGAGAGTCCAAAAAAATAAAAAAATTAAATGTGACCAAAGAGCTTCGACCCACAAATCAAGTCATTTTGTGTAACAAATTGAAGTTTAATGAGTTCGCATCCCACAAATGTTTCCGTATGTTATGTAGCCCACTCGTTATTTCATCCATTTCTCGAGCAGACATTTGTGTTTATTGCCTTCATTTAAATGGAAATTGATGGCGGGTTGGAATGTTGGTGGAAGATCTGATTCATGGTTATCTATGTTCACTAATATTGCGAAAACTTCCATTCAAATAGAGTTTGTTTAGACCTAATTTAGAGTCTACTCTATGGTTTAAAACTGAGCATGATTTCTGACTAAACGCTCTTGTGCGACACACCGATCCCGTTTGTGAACCGATATTAAATGACAAAACACTTTTAAAGGAAAAGGAAATATATACTACATTTATGAGTATAAAATTGTACAAAACTAAGAGAGTTTTGCTACTTATTGAAATGATAAGGTAATTAGGGAAACACATTCGCGCAAATTTTGCAATTTTTTACAAAAATATTTTTAATAAATCACATATAAATTTTAATATATTATGATCACAATTTCGCGACTTAATGCATTCAAAAAGATTCAAAATTTGAGCTGGACAGGTACTTGCCAACATGATGGGTAAAAAGTGATTTTCTGATTGTTTAGTCGGTATTGAAGTTCACATGGGGAGAAGAAAATAATTGGAACGGCGTCACCACACAAATATTAGAAATAAAATTACACCAATATGTTGGGAGTCAGTAATTCCAAGATCTCTTGGACGAATTCGAGAAATAGGATACTAATAAACTAATTTTTAGGAATTATACCGCTAGTTCAGCGATCAGACTTTTCTTCTCAAAATCCATAATTTGTTAGACTGAATTCATGATTTGAGATTGAATAGCCGCCATCCTGATTGGGTTTTTGCTGGGTTTACTCAATCGCTTAAGGTTTCACCGGGATGGTCGCTAGTTCTGCTCCCCAGTTTTAAATGTAAACACGACCCTCCCAATTATCATCGTGTATTTAAAATGTAAATGTTTTAAAATGGTCAGACGGAAGAGCAGACCTTAAGGTCTGAGTCTCGCCAAAATAAAGACAGTTTTTTAATTATTATTATTATTATTATATACGGAAGTAGGTTTTTCCGTTAGTGTGATCAAAGAGAAAATTCAGGATTTTATCGCTTTCTCTTCCGTCGTGTGTACCATGAACGATAATAAGAGAGCAAAGGAGGGTAACACCGTCAATGGGGACTTTCTCAAAGTAAAAATAAAACCCCATTAGGGGAGACTGGTATGGGAATTAAAAGGTAGCGTGGTCGGTAGTACATTCTGCAACTACATTCTTTGTTCAATGCGGAAATAGTTCGCTTCCATTATTTTCTTATTTACGTGCCGAATTCTAAAGGGATACAGAAATTACAATTTAGTGGAAGGTGGGATTAAATAACAGAACAACACATATATTTCTGTAAAGTACATATTAAATTTATTATAAAAATAAGTTTATTAAATCAAATTCAAAATACACGGAATCCCATTACATGAAAGTAAAGGAACATTAATTATTCAAGAAAATCATGCGAAAGTATTTACTTAAGATTTTAAAATGGCTTGGAGAACAACACTGGAAAGGCGCACTGAAATGTACTACGAATATAATAAATATCTTCAGAATAAGCGTATTTACGCCAAGCTACACATTATATACCACTAAACACATATAGCAAACATCTTGTAACCGAATTCGTTTATGTGTATTCGCTTTTAATCTCGAAGCAAGTCTTGGGGATGTCTGTTGCGCTACTGTGAGAATTGGAATCGGATTGGAACTGTTATAGAGTGTAGTACTTCAAGGTTAGCATGAGATAACACTAGTGTCATTCCCATCCTTTGTGCTAGTACCAAACACTCTCACGATATGACCGACCACTATCTCAGTTAACGCATTGCAGACGTACATAAAATGAGGGCCCGATTTTCTTCCAATTTATTTCCGTTATGGGTTGTCGCATGCTTACTATAAACTGTAAGTATGATTAAGGAGGCCGTGAGTACTTCATGCTGTTTCCCTGTTCTGCACATTAACGGACTCTTTCATGATTTTTTGCGAAATTCTTTGATGACACTAAGTTCCTATCGGTAAGTAGTGTTTTATCTAAATGAAACAAAATTGTAATATTCCAAAAGATGAAATTGTCATTGCATTAAAATTAATTATGGAATCTATTTAAGAAGATGAATCATCAAATAGATGGATCGCCACTGGTTAGTCCTATTAGTCTGCTTTGGTCAGAATTTGTATAACGTTCATGTCTTAATATTTGAAATTCTGTTCATCTACTTTAATGGATATCATCCACGATTGAATTTTACTTAGGAAAAAGAAACCAATGGAAAATTAATTTTTCTAGATCTGTTAATATCACGTGAAAATAACAAATTAATGTTCAATTGGTTTAATAAAATATTATTTTGCTCGAGTATTAAACTAATTGTATGATAATTCTCTTGAGCAAAAGATTGCAATGATATCCAATTTGGTTGACAAAGCAATATTGCTATCTGATAATTGCTTCCATTCTGATGACATGATTGTGGTTAGAAGAATCTTACAAGGAAATTATTTTCTAACTAATTTTAGAATGAAATATGTAAATAGGTGAATACATTACCTCACTAATGTTGAACGTACTTCATCAAATATACAAAAATCTCAAGTAGATAATGTTTTGTAATATTCCCATACCACAGAATAATATCCCCAATTTTAAGAAGTTGTTTTTTCCCTAAGAAAACATATGGTTGGTGAGTAAAATTAGGAGACAATATCAAATACTTTTAATTAAGGGGAAATACTAAAAAAAGTGTCTTCACATAACTTTTGCAAATTTTTTGGTAAAAATTATACCGGCAAATTGGACAGGCAAAACAAATTACAGACGCCTTATCAAATAACATCAACGTAACGCAAACAAACCACAACATAATGATTTTTATTGCACCGTTTAGATTTAAATAATTCAATAGATTGGGATAATGTTTCAATTTGTATCCAAACACTTCCTCTTTCCTCTGTCAACTTGAGTCGGTTGTGTGTTATTTAGTTTCTTAATTCCGTTATATAATGGTTTTATTACTTAAAAAATTGTATTACTTGATAATGTTTTTATTACTTACAAAGTCCATTTTGAAACCCACACTATCGTGTAATTCAATTTCTGCCCCTTCCCCAAGCTATTTCTGCCCCTTCCCCAAGTTACCTATTCCCAATCGCCGCCACTGTACGTCACTGAGGAGAGTTTTCATGGTATGAAGGAAGAGAATCTCTGTATCCGGCTGAAGGCATATCTTTTCAGGAAGTCCATTCCATCGACTTCACTTCTTCGCTGGAACACTGCGCAGGACCAGCTGCTCCGAATGATTCACTGAGAGGAGAAGACTCTTGATTTGGGCGCTCTGCGAATGAATGTCGACTGGAAAAGATCGACTGCTCCCTAATCGATTGCCCTTGCACACAGTAGCATGAGCAGAGAGAGAGAGAGAGAGAGAGAGAGAGAGAAAGACAGAGAGAGAGAGAAGGGCAGACCATGTAAAAATTGCCTTCTACTGGAATGATTTTATTGAGTCACATTGTTTTTTCAATATGTTATGTAATTCACGACAGCCTACATTCATACTGTATACAATTATTCAATATACTCGTAGTTGAATGTACACATTAATGTAAACTTTATATTAATGTGACTGTCGAATATTAATTTATTACTCACAATTAATATCTCACAAATCTGGTGAATTAATGAATATATGAAAATGTATTGAGATTTCAATCTTTTATTGGTGACAATGCAAAAAATTACGTTTCATTATTTACAAACATATCCGTAGTTTATTTCTTTCGTCGCGTTTTGCACCTTAAATCTGCGAGTTGCAAATATTTATGCATACTGACAATGTGCTGAAAATTTGAAATCTTTGATATAATTTCAGGCGGAGTTTACTAGTATTTTTTATACAATAGCGTATCTTGATATGAAAAAGGGAACAAAATTTTTAATACAATTTTTTCGTTCGGATATTATTTAAATACGAAGATTTCCGCCTCGAACTTTGCGAAACTAACTGTAACTCGTCTCTGGCATCATTTCATACGTAGCACGTAGAAATGGTTAATGTAATAGGAGTTTATTTAGTAAATATTATAGTGGATGTGAAGATTACCGCTAATTTCTCTCAGACAAAATGCTGAATCTGTCATTTAGGCAATCTACTGAACTGCCAAAAAGCGTATCTCAGGTTGCGACATCCGATTGCGTTATTCATTTATAGACGTGTAGAAAACACCATTACCAGCAAATTCTATGGATTACGATAACACTGAATCGGTGAAAAAGTGCCACACTTAAGCTTCATCACAGGGCAGATCGAATAGTCAGATGCTGACATTCATGGACTGTTATTTTTTTGATGTAGCTTGTTGAATTTAATGGTGCGCATTACCAATACGTTTATTGGTAAATTTTCCAGATTTTATAGCTCCTTTTCTGCTTAACCGGATGGAGTAAATCACACAAATAAAGTATTGTACTTTATAACATTGAAAGACGTGTCTGTTTCGTATTATTTCATTTTTCGCCTTTTCCTTCCGGGAAAGCAGCACTTAAAATAACGCTTAGAAAAGTATCTAATAGACTCATTTTGTTAAAGAATGTTTCTCCACTACTTGAGTCCTGATAAATGACAGCTTTGACGCGTCTGACCATTCTGTTCTTCTTAGGGAATTTTTAGGGAATGGCAATATTCTTAGGAAATTGTAGTTACGTGATTGTGCATGATCATATACTTTTGATAACTCTTATGATGTCCTGTTTACATTTTTCAATATTGAATGTGAAACCTAGTGAAAGTTGTCTACAGCTAGCAGATGTACTACAGATAGTAGTATCTTCCATATTATCAATTAAAATAAACTAATTTTGTAAAATAAAAATAAACTTTTCTATGTTAGCTTCATTCAATTTTCCGCGCGATTAAATCATTTTAACGTGTATGTTATAAAATGTTTTAACTCACAACAGAAGAAATATATGAATACATCCGAATGAAAGAAGTGACGTTAAAAGAGTTATTAACTTTTTTGTAGTTAATGCTCTTTTCTATGATATTTCAGAGATCACATCACATAAATTGCATTTACCTTACTACCGCCAAATGCAAAGATGAAGCAGCGCACGATAGTCAAATATTGGAATAATTAGCGCGCGAGTACAAATGTAATTTTGTCCGTATGTTGAAATATACAAATTAGATCAAACAAAGCAAGATCTATTTCAAAATCAATTTTCATTTTCAGTGGTTTTCGTGCAAGTTAATTTCTGAATAATACATCACATCTCCGCATACAGATTAATCGCTAATAATTTTACCATAAATTGATTTATGTGCTTATGATCATTATTTGTCACCCACATTTGGCAGATAAATTATTTTATTGTGTTTTGTTATCATTGAAATGAAGCGGGAATATTTACCAGTCATATTTTCTAATATGTTTTTCATCAAAAACTGCCTTTTAAGCTTTTTCACGTTTTCATGTTTTTTATTTGTCATTGGCATCTACATTTTTTTCGAACATAAAAATTAAATTAAAATTTTGATAAAAATGATTTATAACAAACTTAAATCGTTATCTTTTGCTTAAAATGTACGTTATTTTTAGCAACAGCAATTCTCCACCGAAAGTGTCCAATAAATTCCTTACCACAGAGGTGCTAAAAATAATCAACTAAATGTTCAATAATTATCGTATACTACCCAAACGAGATTATCTTATCAACTTATCAACTAAATGTTCAATAATTATCGTATACTACCCAAACGAGATTACTTTTAATCGCCTATTGTTTTCAAATATTCTCTAAAGTTTATCATGAATTTTTGCGTGTACTTGCATATATTATTTCCTAGAGTTAATGCGATGTAATTTTTAGGTGAACTTCTCAATGTCAATATAGTATAACACAGGAAACATTCATTTTCCTTCAGACGTTTCTAAAATCACTCCTGAAGAACTTTCTCATCGCCGTATACTGAACAGTGTATCGTGCAAACAGATAAATGAAGCTAGACGACAAATGACGCTTCATTCACAATTGGAACTAATTAACTAATTAATGAACATTATAGGACTCCGTTTTAGATTTAAGTTATTACTACCCATGGTACGGAATTTACTTTGATCTCATAAAACAATTAATAATCTTTTGCTGAATGGTTTTGTATAACATCACCGAGTATGGGTGTGGTAAGGAATATTTAATTTTTATCCATCAATTCTAGAAATATATTGTTTAAGAAAAAATCTGTTATAGAAAAAAATCTTTAAGACTTGAAATCGAATTGATCTCCAAAGACTTAAAAATTAGGAGAGTAAGCATTTCGTAATTTAGTCATTATTCTTTCATAATTTTGATGACATGTAGAAAATGACCATGCTGTAGAATTGCTACAAGTATCCTTCTTCAAGTTATCACATTTTGTGGACCAATGCCTTTCATATCAACTTACATGAATTCATAACCCAAGACAGTATCTTTGAAAAGTATCAATCGTGAGGGAAACGGAATGTACAAAGGTCAGTAGGAAAAGTGAGCCAGCTGCGTGTTCCGTTCTCCAGACGGGTAAAGAGGGGTGAAATTCACAGAGTACGGTTGCTCAGAGTCACGGGTTATTGGCAAGGAGAATAGCATGAGCCCTCACTGTTCAAAGGGGCTTACTCAGCCGTATCAAATGACTTGCCCAATAATCCTACCCAAAGATCCAAAGGTCATTGAAACTCTTGACATCTCCTGACCCTTCAAGGGACTTGGGATAATATCACTTTTTCAAAGGGTCATATTTTATTATTCCTTCCGATAGTCTCACTCAAATATGATCAATCAATTATATATTTTTTATAATTATTCGTAGTAAATTATCTAAGGCGTATTTTTGTTTAGTTAAGACAAGTTTCAAATGACATGGCAAGAGATAAATTTCTTGAACACCCAAAGCATATTGAAGCAAGCCACTCACTACATATAAGGATAACATGCATTACGTATTTGTTACAAAAAGTCTTAAAGAAATATTTAATCCGCCACTGTTTTTTGGACCCTTAATTGGAATTTATGGAATCGTTCCTTGCTTGATTCCGGAGAATAAATTCGTCTATTACCCCCTACGTAGTCCTTCTCCATTTGTACCTGCGTACTTTTGACAGTTATTATTATTAATATGAAATATTCTTTCTCAGTAGAAACCGGGAAACATTCTCCATAAATGGAATGAGGATTGGACTAGGTCGAAACCCAAAGATAATTTATCCTGGTCTGCACGATAGTTATTTATTAATAAGAAAAAAAGCTTAATTATAATTTTTACCTCGAAGTCAACCCTCTATTTAAATCATTATTTCTATGATTTGTATGGATATACTAAACAGTTTTTAAAATTAGAAATTGTCTTACACTTATTACTACCAATGTTCCATTTTATAATTATTCGTACAGAAGTGCGTTTACTGAAGTAATTCGTTTAAGAGTTGTTAGAACTTTCCTTTACAGGCCACATTCTCGCACTTTCATAACCATATAAAGAAAAACACTTTCGAAGGACTTGAATGTGGATGAACTTCCTGTAAGATAAAACGATCAAACGATCAAAGAATCTGAAGAAGGGGAGGTCTTGTGGTAGAAGGGGAAACCTCTCTTCTTCATTCATTCTCGTTGTCTTATGGGATTTAATGAATGTTAAAGTGAATTGAGCAAAAATTAAAGAACTTAAATAACCCAAACCCGAGAAAAATATTTAATTTTTATAACTCGTTCCTTTTTCTAAGAAATTATTCTATTCTACAAAAAATAGAAAACTTGTATTAAATATTTTTTTTATTTAAGAAAGAGTTGCGGCGATAGTAGTTTAAAACACTCATCTTTTTTTGTTCTATGTAAATCCTAATATCACCCATCGATTATAAGAAATATTGTTTCTTTTAAGGCAACGTAGAATTAAATACGCTACATTTTGGTAAAACGTGAAACTTCTATGCGTGTCTTCTGGGCCACTTATAATTCAAATGCAAACTCGTGTGTTTCTAATTCTTATTCCTATTACAAAGATGAACAAAATTCGGAATAATAAACGGAAATTCAACACCTTTAAGTAAAATAGGAAGTGTTTTGCATATTTCATTATTCACTTGTGAGCGGTTATTCGTTTTACTGGATTCAGAACTCGATTGAATTTGAAATCAGAATGTTGGAATTACAAATTAGGTGATTAAAAGCGTAGGATAACAATATATCCGAAACAGAATATGGTTTACAGTATATCATGTTTATTTCATGATTTTGTGATCAAAAATATCTTTTTCAGGAATATTCTCCATTAAGGTTTCAGTGAGTTCTCTTCTAAATAGTTTTCAAATTCACATTTATTTCTATGATTTCTTAAAAAAAATTACGAATTTTCTTGTGAATTTTTTTTCAGGATTTTATTTGTATTTTTAAGTTATCTGTTTCTCTCTTATTCTAATATTTTTTTGCGTTTTTGCTAACAATTTATTTTAAACGGTAAGGAAGTAACCTCCGATTTTTGAGGTTTCCTATTCCTCTTCTTTGTTTACTATGAAGAAGTGGAGTGATTGATTGGATACTGACCTCCATCTGAGAAGTGGGTACAACGTCATTCTTTTCAAACTGTAACCGTGAAGTCGTTATCCAAAGTTGTAAAATAGCTAGAAGAAGTGAATGACAATTCTCTCTGACAATAACGGGGGTGGTTTGGCTGATACCTCTATTCTGCAAAGCTCTGTCTGCGAATTTAACCAGAGTTGTGGTAGATTTTCTGGAAATACCCTGTAATTTTGCACAACGTCTCTTGCGTACTCTTTGACGTCTTTGAACAGCTCTTCTTACAGACAACGGTACCGCTTTTTACAGTTAAATTCTATCGTGACTATGTTGATTTACAAAGCACGATTCTCATCAAAAAAAGTTATAAAGCTTTACGAAATGTTAATATTTCTTCATACAAAAATACAAACAGCGGTGGTCTAGCGCTTTCACGTTACCGTTGAGTGGTAGAGCGCGGGTTCAAACCCTGCTCGGCCGAATTCGGTAAAGTTTTCAGCTGTGGTTTCCCTCATGTACTCCAGACTAATGTTGATTCGGTATCATACGTTCCCAGGCAACCCAACATCTGTCCTTCCCCGTTCCATCAACCAAGTCACGGTTAGGTGAAAAAGCATACCTCGCCAAATGACTCATAATAATAAATAAAATAAATGAATACAAGCATAACGAAATTAAAGATATAGAGGATTAATATAGATATTTTAATGCACGCACATTAATACGATCACTCTTCCCTTTTACTTGAAGTATTGTTAAAGAAAAAATAAAGATACATGTCACACTACACTAACCCTTGTTTCTCCAAATGATAATTTCCAATTTCCGGGGTCGTCTTCCTGGTATATCATCACAGAATATTGGTATGAACATTTTCTAAGAACCTGAACGGGGTCACGTGTATCCATATATCAGAAAAATGTCTTTCTTACTTTTTTAGGCATTTGATGATGTATGTCTATGGCCAAATTCATCAAGTTGAATTGACCTCATTAGCAGTTATTATGTTGTCCGAGATGAAGTTTCTCTCATATAAATATCCCCTGCTTTATGGAGAAACATGTATCAGAGTTTTTACCGCAGAAAATAACGAGTGATCCAAAATATTATCATTGCTTGTAATAATACTTCACGGTAAATTGGTGAAAAGGGTAAAAGATTGTACGGTCTAGAAATACGCGATAATGGGTTCGAAAATAGCAGGAAATATTTTTTCTGCCATTTCCTTCCACTGAAGAATTCTCACAGAGTTAAAAGTTGAATCATCTGGATACCAAATAATGACAGACAAAAATTACAAATCTGTAGATATATTCATTCCATTAGACGACTGGGTTTCCCGGAGGTATATGCCTTCTAAGGAGTGTTAGATTTGCAGTATTCAGTTTATATTTCATTATTTAAACCAAAACGGAGAATAAATTAATACATCAGCCCTTTTTATCAGCACTGTCCCAATTGAAGATGCAAATACTAAACGAGTAATATTTACAAATGAATGGTTTTATGTGCAGCTATAATATAACAATTTACCTTAGAGGAGTTTCGTGGTATACGTAATATAATTCTTGAGAGATCAGTATGCCATTGAAGCGTTTCTACTTGTTCAGGTTCCCGAACGAAATTCGGATATCGTACGAGTTAATTGCGTAGTCGTTAATGAGAATTTAAATTAGAGTGAATTGAAGCTGAAGAGGTGACCTATTGTCAATTTGCATTTTCGATTCCACTTCCACGCTTTGTTCGCTGACCGTTCCCATTTAAATCCGCGTTAGGGACAGAGTTGTCGCTGACCAGGTCACCTAATTTATCCGGAAACTAATGAGTTATATAGATAACAGTATTCCAATAAACGCGAGATATTTAGTAGAACGAGACATTGTGAGACTCGAAAAATGTTGTGATAAAAAGAAGTGTTATAGTTAATGCTACTCTCATTACGTCACTTCTTCACAAAAATAATTTAAGAAATGGTCCGGTCAGGAAAAGTGATGAACATATCACTCCAACCTCTTAATTAAATACGAAGTTTAAATGGCACTCGATTTTTAACTGAATCATGAAACAGGTGCATTCTAATAAGAACGCTCAGCTAACTTGTATGAGTGGTTTTTATTGTCATCGTCAATATTTTTGACAAAAAACTCATTTTAAGTGACAAAATGGCTGAACATAACATGGTAACAAAATGAAATATTTTTTATGTATTAATTGTGTGTAATGTATTCTACTTCACACCATATTTGAGAACATGAAGTTTTATTTCCGTGTTAAACATGCATCAGAATGAAAAAGAAAAAACACCAGTTCGTTGAAAATTGAAGTCTATTCAGAGCTTTGCTAATAGAGCGCAAAACTTTTGCATTTTTACGCATTACATTATATTTAAAAAGTAGAAATGCGTGTCACGTCCACGAAGAATCAATTATTTTCTGAACAGACGCAGTAAAATTTCATAGGATGGAGAATTTGTTTCAGAAGTATTAAACCCAATGTCTTAATTACGGAGTTCAATTGTGCATATAGCTGAAGCTCAAGATGACTTCTTTATATGAGCGTCTTCTTATACTTACATTTTCAATAAGGTGCTGAGACACCTATATTAATATAAGTGAATTCTAGAAAATGTCTGTGGCATGAAATTTAGAAAAAGTAATCAATGAAATTATCTGAAATTTCAAAGGACTATTCTTAATGGTTATTTCAATTAAAATACAAAGAATGGTTAATATTCATAAATTACAAGAACACAAAACCAATTAAAATTGGCTGAAATCAAGAGATGTGAATCTTCACTCGCATGACTCTAGATTATGAAGTTTACTAATATGTCCACCAGTGTTACGCGAGGACCACGCATTGTTTAAAAATCGAGACAGAAGGGAAATGGTCTTTCAAATAAAGCATAATAAACAAAGCCAATAGTTAGACCTCTCAATTCTTTGGTGTTCATTTCACTTTCAAGTTCTGTACTTCAGTCTTTAGATGATTTTGCTTCTACGATTCTGTGGATTATATAATAACATGCAATAACGATAGCTGTGTAAATTTTCGTAGGTTTTCTTCGTGGTATTTACGTAGAAAAATACGGAAAGTAACAAACTAGTTTAGAATATTATATAAGAACTAACGTCAACGCAGAGCAAAATGAGCTCAAAGATCGAGACCTGATGTGTTTTTATACCCACTGAAAGGGGAAATTATATCAATTCACAATATTATTCTTTTCTTTGAATGATATAACTTTTTGTATCTGTACCAGTGGAAATAGATATTTTTGAAATTTTATTTATGAATTGTTTTAAACTTTTGAATGTCCAGTAAAGTTTATTTTCCAGTCCCAGGCAATGCCAGGTAGTTCTGTTAGATATTTTAAAAAAAAGCAACTTCATAGATGCTCTGGGATTGTTATGTAATTGCCTTGCCGAAAACCAAAGAATTCCTCGATACGTCAGATAGATTTTACATCTGACGCGTTAAAATTAAATGTATGAATTCTAGTTTTTATATTAAAATGTTACACTAATTTGACAAAATCTTTGAAGAAGCATGAAACCTTTTCGTTCTCCATTACTATACATTATTACTTACGTACTATGTATTAATACAAATACGTACAGTAATAATTTATATAGGAGATATTCTAACTCATGATATACAGACAAATATGCAATATTCTTCGTTTAGTTACACCAATTTGTGTGATGGGTTTTGTCAATCTCCGTTGCATAGAGACATGAATCTCGGCAAAAACGAAAGATTTGCATTCTGGACCAACATAACGATAATGGATTTCCGATAATAATGCTTCCGGAAACATGGCCTACGCTGTGTGACTCGAAGGACTGAATGAATCGACCAATTCATTTCATGGCATCCTTTTTAAGTTCTTTCCGGCTTCGTAGTATAGACAAAAAGAAACTCGACAGCAAACTGTAATGTATTCGTTCAAATGCGAAAACAATACCACATCCGAAATGAAGTGAAATTACTCGCATTCCATACCTTCCAATGTGTAGGGATTCCATGTAGCTTGTAAGGTTAAAATTGTCGTTGGGTCTTTGATGTGATTTATATTTATGTAATCCGATATCAAGAGGCAGTATAATGGCACATCCATCTCCATTGGGAGTGCAGATTTCATTCGCGAGCCGTTGTCAGGTTCTTCTGTTTCGTTGAATCTATACCCCTATTATGGTATCAGACACTCCACAGTGGGTCCAAACAAGAGCAAAACTCGACAGGTGACGGTGGTTGGCATTTTTTGCACAAAATTTAGACTACAAGGAAAATATACAAATATCACTAGTTTAAAAGTCTTCTTTATTCGCCTTTTCTTTCACAGCTAAAAACCATTTGTATGCCGTTTTATTAGTTTTGACAATTATATTTGCTACTTAATAATAACTTTCGGTTTGATCGTTAGAACTGTTGATATCATTTAAGTATTTAAATCAATGTTACTAGCGGGTATCAGATACAGAAATTGTGGTAGCAGCACTCACATGTAAGCAAAAATGATACAATTAGGAAATTTTATCAAAATCGTTTAATTCAAAACATATGTTACTGCCACCACCCAAAAAGGATTTTTTTTCTAATAATAATTTGTTGCATAGGGTTGACATTTTCTATGCGTTTATTAATGTGTTTGTATATATATATATATATCTGTCTCTTATACACATCTAGATGTGTATAAGAGACAGGGATAATATACAGGCAAAGAATATCGCTTATGAGCAGAAAATAACAGGAAGTGCGATACAAGGAAATTAAGAAATGATTGGGTGGCGAGAGAATATATGCAAAAGGTTGAAACATACTTGGATGAACACGTACAACAAAATATCAGTGAAAAGGATGCTATACACCCTAAATTAAAACTAGCTATTACAANATATATATATATATATATATATATATATATATAGAGTTATGTATTGACTGTACTATGTTTTGCATACAGTAACTTTTTCTCCACGAGCTTTACACTTAACAAACGTTTACACATATGCTTATGTTTTCTGTAAGTGATATATAAATTGTATAGTTTTATGACAAAGTAATGTGTAAACAATTCTTTTTGGATTTTGATACAAGTTTTACAATATTTTTAATGTTCTACATATAGGGGAAGAGTGTAAAACATAACAGTACAATATATTTTCGGAGTATTTCTTGAAAAGTCAATAATTCGCATGTTTTGTGAGGATGACTAAAACGTTTTACTTCTTCATATTTCGCTCGCCCACGAATTATATGTATCCGTTATCCTTATTCGTGTCTCAACAAAATTGTGTCAACAAAAAATTAATTATAATTGTTGTTAGTTATCTATTGTGTAATTGTCGTTGTATGTTTAAAATTTCTCAATTGGTTCTTAAATGTATCTCTTCTTGGAACAAAGTAATAACTATTCCTTTATGGAATTTAGTTTCTTACTTCAAACTTAGATGTCATATCAAAGTGACACTTATATAACAATTTATTACTTACGGAATACGATAGTGAATTTTTTATAAAGAAATAATTTGAGACGTGTGCAAAATTATTCAACTCACACGAGTGCTCAGTTTGTTTAAAAACATTAGTTTTTTCATTTATTTGAATTTCATGCCATAGTTCCCAACATAGACACTATGGGTTTTTATTCATCACATTACTCATTTTTAGTTGTTGTTTTTTAATTTCTGAAATTTGTTCTCCAAAATATTGTTTGTTTCCTTTCAACGTATAATTTTTACCTATTAATTTTTTCTCTCTTCTGTTAATTGCCTCGTCTCATGCACTTTTCTGTTAGTTTTGCAGTATGTTCTTTAAACATTACTTTGTTTTAATTAATTTATTTTCATCCCTACAATCATATACACGAAAGTTCTTTATTATTGTAATAAATCCTCCTCGTTCTTTGCTATAGAGGTCACTAGTACATGGTCCACTGTTTCCTCGTCTATTGTTACATATGCGTGTACTGAAGTCTCTTATTTTTATATTTCTAATATTGGTTCTTCGTTGAGACGAGTGTTATTTACTTCTTCGTATCAGTTCACTTGCAAAACACCCGTTGTGTGCGACATTGAAGTGTTGGACCCCCCGCCCTGGCGATCGCTCGCTGCCGGATCAATCGGTGCTCCCCCGCTGAGTACAGCCCTCGATTTCCCCAACCCCTCCCTCTCCCGCTGTGGGAATGAGTGCGGCTGGGATGCCAGATCCCAAGGGGCACTTCGTCCATGGACGGACGGAGAGACTCCCTCATCATATTGGGTCCCTTGGATTCGCAACTGCACGAGGGGATGTCGCCGCGAATGATTGATCATAACTCGAGAATGTGGGAAACTTCTGTCTTTTCTCCACTAACGACTACGATATATTTATCTTATTATATGTTGTTATTTTTATCATCTGAATGTTCTAATAATATTCAATGAAACTTCCCAAAAAAAATCATCACTTCATAATCTTTCTACCGTGTTTGGTATGTCTTAACCAATACTTCGGAAGAAATCCNCTCAAGGTCCCGGGTTCGATCCCCGGTCTCGTCTCCCATTTTCATTCGACGTAACATGTTTAATCTGTTACCTAGCGGTGAGGTTCACCGCAATCTAAGAGATTTCTATGTGGATAACCGTGTTCGATCCTCGTTGGATTTGGGAATTTTATCACACCTCAACATCCAAACTAACTCCCAGGGTATTTTTGTCTGCTGTAAAATGAGTACTGGATCGATCCTGGGGTCAAAATGCCCGGAGCGAGATGCTGGCCTCATCTCCTCCTTCTAGTGTCGAGACCAAGTAATTGTGGAGCTCTTCCCTCCGTGAACCCCTTGGATACTTTCGGAGCCTGTTGTGGGACCTGTTGACTGCATTGGAATTATTTTAGAACCAACACGATGCAATCATTAGACTGACTGCTACAGGAAAGGTGGTTGTTGAGGTTAAATATGCTCAGATACCATTCTCTCCTTCTCCTTTATACAATTCTCCGTGAAGAAACATTACCTTATCTCTTGTTTTCCTTTTTCCAACTTCTAACCAAGTGACATTACGATTTTTCTTTACACTCAGAATACCATTAACATGAAGACCAATCTATGGATGGAGAAGGATTAGTGAATTCGTGCCTCCTTTCTGTTGTCTTATTTCTTTATTTTCCAGTAGTTTCATATTTTATGATAAAGGTATTATCAAATTTAATCAAAGCACTGTGCGAACTGGAGGAAAGCTGCCTTGATAGTTAAATTGTGGAAACTCATTGGGACATATAATATCAACCAAATATATTATTAACATTTTTTTACTTCACCTCACATCGTCCAACAATCATAATAGTTAAATGATATTTTGGAGTGGATTTTTGTTATTGTTCATTGATCCATGCCATTATTTAAAAATATATCATAATAAAGTTCTCCTTGTAACTGTTGTTGGAAAGGGCCACTTTGTTCCTGAAATCTGAATAATCCTATGAAATGAATGTTATTTACATTTAATTCTCCCACAAATTGAGAATCATCAGAGTGGATGCTTCCGCATTTGGTCATGCTACATTAAACTCATCCTGTTGCTGTCAATTCATCGCATATATAGTTCTGAAAACGGAAAAGTGTAATACGATAGGTTTTACTTCATATATTTTTGCAGAAAAAATTATTTAATTCCGAATAAATAATCCTTTTAACATTTTAACAGTTCAGTGAAAATTCGTGATGGCATCAATCTCTTACAATAAGCTTTTCAAAATGGCATTTTGTATCAGATTCATGACCTCTGAAATGCGAGCGATTTTTTACGAGAACTTGTTTTCTAACTGGTTGAAAATATCAGAGGTAGATTTGTAAAATATAGGCTTTTACAAATAAATACTTATATCCAAAACACACACACAAAAGCGGTATGTAATTGAACAACTAATGCTCTACACTTTACTAAGAATAAAATGCTGTAAATAGTATACAATGTATGTTAAATAAGTGTATAAACCAATATAAAATAGTAATATGTAATTATATCGTATATATATTTTAAGAAAAGTGTTAACAAATAATTTGAAAATATTATGATATAGTATCACCAATTTTTATTATAAATATAAATTATAGCGAAAGCATCTTCAGGCTAAGAATACAAAACAAAACTGGTGATAATAATAATATGAAGGAAAAAAAATCATAATATCAATAATAGCGGAGGCAAAAATGAAAATACACAGAAATATTTAAAGGGAAGAATGTAAAAGAAGAAGGAAATCAGTAAACTGAACGACATACCTCTTTATTCAGCAGAATATTTTGGTAAATGCACTCGTTTGTGCATGGGTGCGGTACTTTATACCTGAGAGGAGGAAAAGTGAACGTCTACGTTGGCGGAAAGGTTAAGAAATTCTGTCTTTTAAAGAGGGCGGAGAAAGGTTTGTTTTTTTAGCTAGAATGAGTAATGAAATAAATAAATAAATTGTCGAAGAAGCAGAACAAACTGCATATGACAACGTGGAGGACAATAAACTAATTTACTCTCCGCAAGCAAGCAAGGGACCAAACCATCAATTCCGATCAAGGGCCCTAAGGCAGAGGCGGATTCAAAAATTTCAGCAAAAATTCCTGAATAAGATAAAAAGTTAGCTGCGAGTTATAATACTAATAGAATGTTAATATGTTTTCAATTTGAGGCAAAAAAATTACATGTACAAATTATTATCGAACTATAGATTATTCTGAGTGTAGTGTTTACAAATCATAAGAATTGAAATAACACTAAATTCACGATTTATTATTACAATGAACATGCCCCTAGACAAGCCTGGAGAACCTGTGTAAGAAATCCGCCTCTCCCCCAAGGGAAACCGGAGTAAAACCCGGGTCAGGATGGGTATTAACAACATTTAGTATATTAGTATTTAGTATATTTAGTATAATAGTACTAAATAATAACAATATAGTATTCCGAAATATAGTATTGAGATAAATTTTCCTGATATTTTATTTTATTTATTTATACAATAGTTACAGGAAATCCCAAAACAGCTATTTTGAAAACATAATGATTAGAAAATTAAATTAAACATAAGTACAAGATACAAAACACATATACAAAAAATAATAATACTTTGGCGCAATACTAATGAAATAACTTATTGGACGAGCTTCAACTAATGAGAAAAAAATAAAAAAATAGACGTTATAATGAAAACAAAGTGTTAGTATTCTACACACAACTAAAACTAAAAAAATCTTAACCTATACAAAACTAAAACTAGAAAACCCTATTTATTTGATCAACACCAGATTAACATTAGAATTAAATAGGTCTATTTCAGATTTATACATATTAAGTAAGCGGAAAGTTTTAAACAAAACAAAATATAGAATTGAGATGTGTTTCAGCGAGGAACAAAGAAAACAAACAAAAACAACAACAACTATGGAATGCCGTAAATTATTCCTAGGGATGTACAATTTAATTTTACTTAATAAAGAGGAACTGTCAACTAAACTGTGTAAAACCTTGTATAGAAACAATATATTGGATTTATTTCTTGTGGAAAGGGAGTCAAAAGAAAAAAAACCTCGTTGAAAAATCTCGTTGAACTTTTTGAAATATAGATATCTTAGTAATTTATTTTGCACTAATTCAATTGCGGAAATACTTTGAAGTGAAAATCCCAAATTGCGGCACAGTATTCTAATCTACTTCTAACAAATGAATAATACTATTTAATGACAGTATCAATGGAAGCAAAAATCTTGGTTTCGAATTGAAAAGTCCAGCATTCTATAAGAACTATTTAAAACTTATTTCAAATGAATGAAACACCGATCTAAAAAAATTAGCAAATGCATCAGGTACACGATCCCTTACGATAACGCACCCATTATGTTTCATATCTATATTACTGAAATCAAAAGAAGAACATTTGGATTTTTCATAGCTCCAAAACTGCTTGGTGTCTACATTTATACAATTTGATATATGATTCAGGTACTCCTTATGGGCTATATTAATTTTAACCTTAATACTTTTTCTAAACTCTTTAAATAAATTATCGTGATATTAAGAAAACTTTATTTTCCTAACTGCCCCATTTTTATGTTTTATTGAATTAATTACATCCTTTGTAAACCAACAAGGGAACTTACTTTAAAAAATATAAGCTTTGTTGGGTACGCATTGATTAAAAATAGAAAAGATCAAACTGTAAATCTCATTTAAAGCTTCATCTACATCATTTATGTTAGTAGAATTATTACAATTAAGAATATTATTGTGCAATGAAAGATTATATATGGACATTAAATTATACATATTTTTCACAATTAGGCCGGCCATCAACATATTAAATGTACTCCATTAATTTCAGATCAGTTAAAATCTCCTAATATTAACAAATCTTTAAACATAAATTTATTTTCAAAATTGTCAAAGGATGAAAAGTAATCGTCGTACTGGCTACGAGGGCTTTTGAGCGGAAATAAACAACAATACGCCCCTCCCTCGCTCAATACCACTTCACTTCATAATCTGTCTCGCCTGATAACAACATACTGATCATCAAATAATTCACTACTACTGATTCCATCCATCAACCACGTCTCAGTTAAGGCAATAATGTAGAGCTGTTCACTTAATACTGACTCAGAGTGTATGGCTTTTGATTCGCAAACCTCTAACATTCTGGTAATATACCGTTAACTTTGTTCAGGGCAATATGGTATTTCGTGTTGCTTCGCAGATTTCAATACTGAAAAATGCTCCGCAACGAGATATCCATTCTCAAAATAAATATGTAGGTCGTTTCAGGAAACAGGACAAGTTTTATTTCTGATTAATGTAGATAACATGTAACAAATAGTGAAAAAATATCTAGGAGCTGTGCGAAGAATGAGAGCATTTGACTGTAATCAACAACGTATCTCACTATGGTGATGGTTGTTGGGAGCAGCATTTGTCCTTCTAGAACTCTCTTAACAGAGTTCTATTCTGGAACTTTCATGATTCACTGAATTTAGTTATGCGCACATGGTTGTATGCGCACCTTGGGTCCAAGGAGTGTTTATAAACCAATGCTTGTGTGGCCTTGTAAGATGTGTTGGCCTTGCATGAAAAGCGTTTGGTATAAACAACATTTGTTTGTCTTGAAACGAAAACACATCGTGGTGTGTGTGTTCACTGGTGTGTGTGTCACATTCTATGACAATATGTAGAAGAAGTGGCAATGTCTTCTACAACTTTCTATCCATAATAGCTTAAATTAAAATAATAACAAAACATCTTCAAAAAAACTACACTAGTAGACCGAAAAAAAAGGAATAACAAATAAACCGACACACTATTAAATAAATAAAAATAAATAAATTTATTGTCAAAAAAGCAATACAAACTGCATATGACCACGTGGAGGACAATAAACTAATTTACTCTCCGCAAGCAAGCAAGGGACCAACCCATCAATTCCGATCAAGAGCCCTAAGGCAGAGGCGGATTCAAAAATTTCAGCAAAAATTCCTGAATAAGATAAAAAGTTAGCTGCGAGTTATAATACGAATAGAATGTCAATATGTTTGCAACTTAACGCAACAAATTTACATGTAAAAATTATTATCGAACTATAGATTATTCTGAGTATAGTGTTTACAAATCAAAAGATTTGAAATAACACTAAATTCACGATTTATTATTACAATAAACACGCCCCTAGACAAAACCTAGACAACCTATATAAGAAATCCGCCTCTACCCGAAGGAAAACCGGAGCAAAACCCGGGCCAGGATGGGGCTACAGAATTAATGTACACAACCGTGCCAAAGTTGAGTACTCACAAAACAATACAATTACCAATTAAACACACTGTTAACGTAAATTGTAAATAGAGTATACATAAACCACACCCATTTTAAAATACTATACGGAACGGATCAGAAACACATCCGCTAAGCCTTAACTTTACCCTCACTATTTCTAACAGCGGTTTCTCTATGAATAATTGAATTCAAGTCATTCTCATCCTTGAAAACAATTACTCGAGAATTCTTGTCATCTGATTTTCTCACTTTGATTCAGTCGACCCTATCTGCTGAATTAAAGTCACATCTCAACTTACGTGCCTTGGTAAGTAACACACGTCTGGCAGGAGTCAGAGAAGGGTTTATGTAAATTATGAAATCTCTCTTTATTTTCCTCTTGGCTAGTAGTTGATCTGGGTCTTCACGTCTCAGGATCTTGACAATGATGCCTGAAGTCGGACGGTTGTTGCCACTGCTGATGGGGTGACAGGCGTCAATCTCGTCCTCACTTAACTGGACTCCAAGTGCTGCTCCCACCTCGATCACCGTGTTTTTCAGGGACGATTTGGTCTCCAAATTTTCCAAACATTTCCAGAGTATTTCTTCTGGAGTATTGCTCCATGTCTCCTTGTCGCCTTGATAAATCCTTCATTTGCAGCCTCAGGCGTCTATTTTCCTCCTCAAACTCATTGATCTTCTGCTGTTCTTTGTTTATTATTTCCTTTTGGGCTTTAATTACCTCATATTTTCATTAATTCTTTCGGAGAAAAACTCCAAGTTCCTTCCAGGTTCTTTTTCAATATTACCTTGGCTGTCCAGTATGTCAAGTAAGGTTTTAAGTACATCCGTAGTAATAGTCATGTCGGCAAATGCAGGTGGTTGGGTCAGCTATGTAGTGAACGGAGTAGAGTCTGAGTGGTTACGGCTGAGCTGCTTGCTCCCAGTGCATGAGTCACAGAACCACTATTCGCTCGCCGAGATAAACTCAATCTCAGTTGCAGTCAACACACATCCCGTGAAAAACCCTTTACACTGCTTACACTGGACTTTGTTCTTAACAGTTCTACTCACAGGAGCATGACATTTGCAACAGGTACTCATATCACGTACGTTGATCTTAACATTCGGGATTAGGTTTTCTATATCGATACTGAGATTTACAATGACATCACAATAGCCGCACAGATAGTAACCAATAATTAAAAATGTATTTGAAATATCAATTTAAAAAAATTAAATATAAGCGTAACATTATAGTTACCATTATATATAGTTAAAAACGAAAACAAATACGGAGCAATGCAGAGCACATCTGCTCGCGTCGACTGCCAACGCTGTACTGTGTAATTTAGAGGTGTTAGGAAGTGGTATACAGGAGTACTTTATTTAGTTTGCGATTGATAAATTTGTGTATGAGTGAAGTGTTGTTCCATTTATTGCTGCAATGTGTTTGATGGTATTTATTTCCTGTTGTCTGTCTTGAGGAGACAATGGGACAGAATACTGGGACACTGGGAATACTGGGAGAATACTGGGAAAGAGGTTAGTAACATTCCAACAAGTATTCCAACTTCAGAATGTAAATTAATACTCAAAGCTATTTTAGATAAATCACCCTGCTCTATTGTTCGTAAAGATGATTTAATTAATTTGATATCGGTTTTTTGACATCAATTATTTTATATTTGATTATCAATTTCATTCTCAAGATTCTGAACTGCCGATGGGAAACCCTGTTTCTCCATTACTTGCGGACATTTTTACGGACAATTCGAAGATTGTATTTTTAATTCTGGACACCCTCTTCTTCAAAACTTAAAATATTGGTTTCGATACATAGATGACATTCTAGCTCTGTGGACTGGTACGCATAGATAGCTAGAATATTTTACACAGTTACTTAATAATGTCCATCCAAACATACAATTTACAACAGAATTAGAAAACGAACACAAAACCCTTAACTACTTAGACCTGACTATTACCCTTGATGACAGACATTCTTTCAATATTTACATAAAACCCACATTCACAGACAGAGTAAGTCACAACACTTCAACGCACTCACAAACACGCAGCTTTTCACGCGATGATACACAGGTTATACTCAGTCTCATTGTCTCCTCAAGACAGACAACAGTAAATAAATACCATCAAACACATTGCAGCCATAAACCAATACAACACTTCACTTATAGACAAACTTATCAATCGCAAACGAAATAAAGTACTCCTTAACTCCACAACTTCCATTAATTTTGTGTGTCAAACTTTTTCTAGTTGATAACTAAGTTGTAAACCCATTTTACAAAGGACATTTCGAAGTTTGTTGTTTAACATCGGAATTTGCGAAACAATATTTGCGACATCTTAGCACTTTCTTCTTTTCTGAGAATAAACCTCAATTAAAATGAATTTTATTGCTACGAACATTCTTCTTAAAATCGCATTACGAGAGAATATCGTAAATGAGAAAGTTCGAGAAAACTCTGGCAGAATTTAACCAAATTGCGTCTTACTGTTGGCGAAGAAAGTTGGATGCGCGGACCACAAACAGCTTACTTGTGTTTGGCGCTCGCAGCATTAAGAGACTTTTATATTTCAGTCGTTGGGAAACCTGTGTAATGCAATTTAATCTTACTGTTTCGTTGAACTTGACAATTGTTCCAATTAATCCTTATTAAGACAAAAACAAAATTGGATTAGAGATTCGTATGAAGTGAAATTGATCATTTTAATGTTAAAGCTTCGATATAAAAACAAAAAAAGGAAAAATATTTCTGAAAGTGTCTCATGCAATTTTAAAGATAATTTTTCTTTTTGTATTGTAATATAAATGTAAATGAAATATTATAAAGGAAATCAAATAATATAATTTTTTTTGACAAATTTCAAACATAATATTTATGGATTTGCGGGTACTGTTTGCGGGTTTT
Source organism: Laupala kohalensis (assembly GCA_002313205.1). Lineage (NCBI taxonomy): Eukaryota > Metazoa > Arthropoda > Insecta > Orthoptera > Trigonidiidae > Laupala > Laupala kohalensis. The sequence goes on along the minus strand of NNCF01126744.1, from coordinate 1,978,117 downwards.
GGGGATATGTCAGCATTTTCTGAGGTGTTTTCATGCTTTCTGAGGTTTACCTCTGAGCTTTGAGGTTTCCAATTCCTGAGGTTACATCTGCCTGAGGTTTCCAGAGGTTACCTCAAAGTTTTCTTAGATTCTCCTCAGGTTACCGTAGTCTGCATAGGTTATCACAAAGTCTTTTGAGGTTTCTTGACGTTACCTCAAATGTTTTCTGAGGTTACCTGATGGAAATGTCACCCACTTTTGAGTGCGTTTGTTCAACGGTCTTGTATTGTTTGACTACGGAGAAGCACTCCGAAAACTTGAACAGTACGTATAACATAGGAGAATGCGGTACGAAACGGCGGAGTGAGATTGTTTGACTTCCGCCTTTTCAGCCTCAGTGAATCGCATACTGAATATGTTGACTGGGACAGGGAAACAAGAAGACGAGAATGCAATCAATCATAATCTCATGATGTGTCACCTGACTCGCCCTTGATAATTTTTTATTTTGCCTTTGATAACATTTTTTTCAGAGCGTAAGTCATTGCATTTTTTACCGAAATTGTTTTTGTTAATTGTTCTTGTTTTTAGAAAAGGTTTAATAAATTTTGTCTCTGAAAAGGTTCAAGAATTACGGCTGCAAAATATATCGGTTAAAAGAAACAAAACAAAAATACCGTTGCGAGACAGCTTTGAACCCACGGCATTCGTACCAACGCTTACTCAATGATTATAGAATGTACCTTCCATAACCTGTGCTGCTAATCAGGACAACGCCACAAGCAATTGCGTCACGATTGGCACTTATTAAACTTGTATAATTTGTAATATATCATTATTACATTAATTCTTTTCTGTTTTAATATGACATACTTTATTTTTAATTATGCCTTTACTCTCAAATTGTATTGGAACTGTCAGATCAGTGGTAAAAAAGTCAAGACGGTCGCAATTCTCTGCGTCATCTAGTGGACTCTCTATTCACTTGTTGACTTGTTCTAATTTCCATTTCACATCGGTTGCGTCCGACGTCGTGAAGTTACTATGTTATAATTATGTGCCTCAAATACAAATTTATTCCTTGATTCATGAAGATACAAATTAAATGCTTACGAGGGTTTTTGGTTTTGTGTTTCGTGTTGGATATCCTTCTCAAATCGACGAGAAAATATGTTTCTGACTGTATAAACTATCTTAATTGTCGATTTCTAATGTTGTGGTGCGTTAAATGTTTGCTCTAGAAGTATAGAAATGCATTTTGTTGTATTGATTTTATTCACTTGCTAGCAAGATATATAATATTAATACAACATTAACTGCGTATATTGGATTATTTCGATAAGAAGAAAGTGTTGACAAACTTAACCTATAATGCTTGAAATAGGTTTTATGTTATTCTGTGATGTGAAAATTTTCTTGCAACTTCTGAAATATGCTTATAGGAAATCCCTTTAAAGAGAGATGCCATGGAAACTTTCTAGGAAGAATTGGAAGCCTACAAAATGGTCTAGTGTTCATTTCCAAGAGAATACAGTTTTTAACATAAAGACTTACGAGGATGCTGCGGAGAAGATGAAATACGATGATTGTAATAAATAAAAACTTGTGCCATGAACTGTTTCTTTAGTGTTCCCTCATTTACCTCCAGAAACAAACAACGGAAGGATCCATTGGAGAGAAAAAGCTGACTTTGGGAAGAAAAGTAAAAAGTGATTGAAGTGCAAAAGTGATAACCAAAAGTCTTTAACATTCTGGTGTAGTGTGGCCACAGAAATGAGACAAATAAGTATCTGGATTTTACTCTGTGATGACAAGGTCATGTTTTAAGAGTGTATTTTTGAAAGTGTGACCTCAGTTTGCTTGAAATGTAAATTAATAATTATTTCAAGTGTGAGAAGTAGGTGAATCTAAATATCATTGCAGTAAAGGATATGTGTGGATTTTATCTGTGAATACACTCGTCCATTCAATATTTTAACATTCAATGTTCTGGCCTTGTACTGAAAACATGAGATAGTCGTGTTTAATACTCGCAGCTAACTTTTTATCTTATCTAGGAACTTTTGCTGAAATTTTTGAATCCGCCTCTGCCTTAGGGCCCTTGATCGGAATTGATGGGATGGTCCCTTGCTTGCTTCCGGAGAGTAAATTAGTTTATTGTCCTCCACGTGGTCATACGCAGTTTGTACTGTTTTTTGACAATAAATTTATATTATATTATATAAATAGATGACCGAGCATAGAAATTAGAGTTCACCTTAAGTTAGTGAAATAAATTGGCAGAAATTTGAGATACAAACAATTTTTTGGTCTTCGGTTTGCTTGCCTATTTTGTAAAAGTTCATCAAGGTTGTGTTCTGGTTAGCAGCTAGACCAAAATATCTTTGCCTGCAAGCCATTTTCTGGACACTTTCGATCAATGGGGAGGCGTTTGACAAAATGCCGGCATGCAATTGCGTTTGGCAAAATGTTGCTAGACGAATAAAAGGAATAGGATTTATTTATTTAAACACGATATTCCTTTTTTTCTGATCAAAAAATTTGTATAATTTCAAGCTGGAAAATAGTATATTAATTAAGCCTTTGTACATTTTTTGTTTATTATTATTAAAGTCTTCGACCAAAACTAAACTAGTTTCATTTAAAATCTTAACGATTTGCTTATACCTTTTCACTAATATCACCCTGACAGTGCAATGCAACCAAGGCATTCATGTTTTATTTTCTGGACATTGCTTCAGAAACTATATTTTACTTCAGTAATAATAGTTATCTAGATAACATAGTGATTTCATATGATAACAGACGGTTTTGTCTCAGGTTTCCTGTGATCTTACGAGATTTTGTCCATAAAAACTCAGGAAAATGTCAGCAAAAACCTCAGAATTTCCCTTGGGGTTCCCTGAGGTTTTATGAAATTGTTCCAAAAAACTTCAGGAAATTTCAAATGATATCCTGAGGTTCTCTCAAGTTTATCCCATTTCAAGTTTTATTCCAAATAACCTCAGGAAAAGCAGCCAAATCCTGAAGTTTTCCAGAGCTATTTTTTTAGTTTTCTGAGGTTCTTTTTCCTAAGGAAAATTAAAAAAGTTAAGTAATGAAATTGTAATTTCAAATAAGACAAACTTTTTTAACTTTGTACAACCGAACTATGGAAGATTATATAACTGACAAAACTATAATGAAATGAGTATATCATTATATACCATACTTTATTGATCCTTACTCACGTAATTTCATCAGAAATACAATTCTCGTTCATCGTACAAACCTATCAATCTAGAGCATTTCGTAATCCCACCGAAGTTACTGATGGTAAAAATGAGTTGGATTTCTTAATTCCTAGCAGTTTGTATTGTGTACTGGAATGTAATAAATAAGTCGGTTACTAGATACATTTGCAAATCTGCAACATGATTTGTACTAGTAAACTGCTAGAAATTTGAAAATAATTCTCATTACGTTATTATCCGTAACTATGGGGGCAGAAGAAGTAAAGATGGTTTTCATATTTATATAAAAACCTTAATATATTAACATATATATGTTAACATGTTCCGTTTATCGAAAAATGTGATTTTCATATGACTTTGTTTAGTAATGTTAAAGACACAGGTATATATGCCAAATTTGAAGAAGATAGGATGATAATTAGGGGTTGCACACATCGATCACTTATATTTCAAACTAGTGAAACTTCTAATATTGAAGTGCTTTGTACTGATGAGATTCCCATGTATCTCTTTCATCTTTTGCTGGTAATTGAACTTTAAAATGGGAACCAAAAGAGTAATTTGACTGCTAAAAAAAGGTGCCTAGTGGTGAGTTTTTAGGAGCTAGTATAGAGGACGTCAAAGGAACAAGTACTTCTAGTTTTTATTAACCGTCACAAGGAAATGAAAGAAACTCTTTCGGATGCTGCTAAATCTTCCAATACTAAACTATAGGAAATGAGGAGGAAATCAAATATCCCTGATAAGACTGAGGAGAATATCTGTGCTGGTATACAGACGCTGTACAAAGAATACCAAAATCTGGGAAAAGGGAAATCGAGAAACACGAATGAAGAAAATATGAAACGGAAGATCTGGAAAAGTGATCTCGTCGAGTTATTTGACATTTCCCGGCAAAATTTGATGGACGTGACTAGCGTATCACAAGAAGATAAAGAATTTCTTCGGTCACAAAAAGAAGATCGAATGAATTCGTCAATGAGTGGAGTAGACAAGGTATTCGCCTCGAAAATAAGAACTACAACAGGCGTGTACAAAGGAGTACAAAAATGATTCATATAAAAATAAACATTACAAAGCTATCGCTGAATTCAGTAAGAAATTTTTCTAACCGTTTTCTGAGTGATTTTACCAGACGGTTTTTCACAACAAAAAGATATTGAATATATGCAACTTTCTAAATTTCGCCATTTCGCTAAATTTCGTCTCTAGACCACTGGTCGATATCCTTTGATAATTCTACAAGCTGAGGGTGTGCCTACTCACTCCCCCGCCTTCTTTTCTCGTCCCTTTAACTCATAAAATCTCTGTCTCTCTCTTCTCCCACGATCTGCGTCTTTCTCGCCGCTGCGCGTTATAACTGGTAGCCGTCGCTGACCTATTTTTCTTTAAAAAATATCGAGTAATTTTCCATTTCTTACCAGCTTCACTCCCAACGATTTTGTTTACAATATACTCACCACTTTCTAACTCCCAACTGCTTTTGGCCAAAATAAGTGCGTAGTACTCCGGCACTTTCTCTTCGCTGCGTTTATGGTCCATTCTTGGAACAAGGAATCCCTGCGCCGACTCCAAAGGCTAAGAGCTGCGTCTCAATCGTAGCGGTACTTTTCCGCTTCTTCACGAACATTCGGATCTTTTATATACTTTTTTAATATTGATTAATAATCGAAAATGAATAACCAACAGTTCTTTGAAATCAGAAATGTCTCTCGGTCTCCTATTTGAGAGGCATTAATTGGGATGAACTTTCCTACCTACATCTATTAATTTCATAAAGATATCACATCATTTTCAATTAGGTATTAGATGGTAGATTCTGCAAAAAGGTGACATTTGTAACAGAAAAATCCATTTATTACTAACTTCTCACTGTAAACACTTATAAACGACAACGTATCTCGAGTACAATGTATCTCGAGCATATTTACTCAAGCCGCTGCAGCAACGGCGCAACTGAACAGAGTATCTTGCGAGCTTGGCGGGTGACGCGTGCCCTAATTCGAGTCCGATACCCCGCATCTAACCACACCCACTCTTAGTCTCGGACTACCCACTTTGCACTTGCCACTTACTATGACGGCGCTTCACCCGTCCTCTCGCCGTCGCTCTGTGCTGCCCGCTATTATTATGGCTACTGCCGCCATTGCTTCTAATGTTACTTCTACCGCCGTTCTTGTTACTATTCGTCGTGGTACTTCACTACCGTCGTGATACTGTGATACTGCCGTTCAGACGTACCTCCTCCGCGCAAGTTGCTTCCACCAGTAGAGGGGGAATGACATCGCCGATGCCTCATTGGGTATGTACTTCTGGCTGGTCGAACATTCGGGCGCGTTAGTAAAGCTTTTAGTACATCGGATACAAATCTTTGATATTTAACACTCGGGGAGGTAAATATTACTCTCTCTCTCATAATGGCTAATTTATATATCAATTAGGCACTAGAAACTGTAATTGTAACAATATATTGAATTGAAAAGGTCTTTATTTGTTATTTTCAATATGGTTACAATATCGCATAGTTTTGGCGGGGCTGAGGACCCGTTCACCTGTGATTTGGCCCTGCAGTTACCGTGGGTTGTGCTTACAATTTCCTGGTATTCACTCTTAAGGAACTTGCCAGTTACTCCTTCCGCACTTTCAGTCATAATCGTGTACGATCTAGCAATATATCCTAATGTTAACGAAACAAAATAAAGTTTAATTTATGTAATTTACCCTAAATAAGAATACAATAGAATTAATATTTTACGGTCACTGGTGTGTTCGTGAAGCACCTTTGGGAACTACGGATAACCAACAGTCAGGACATGGAACATATTTACATATTCTTACTTATTTACACATATATACAGAGTTACACAATACACAACACTGTCTCAAAGTATTATACATATTACACATCATTACATATTTACGAATCACTTTTTCGTTTCTTCATTTCACTTTTTCATTTCTCACAATCATCTTTTTCAATTTCATCCTCCACCAGAATTAAGGGACCTGTAACAGAATTAAGGAAGAACGGAAGAATCAATTTCATCTACTACTTCTAACTCAGCAATTCTTTTATCTCTCTTTCTTCTAACTGTATTGAAAAAATTTCCAAGGTGTTGCACTACCGATGGTCGATTATCCCTCGTGACTTCGATACCTGACGTTACATCTCGCGGTCTTTCCCCAAAGTTTCCCTCCCGTAGCCAAAATTTCCTAGAATGTTCAGTTGCAACGCACTGTAACAAAATATGTATCCAGTCTTCTATTCTTCGCAGAGAGGACAAATATGATTCAATAGAATTCTCCATTTTCTTAGTTTCCAACCCCCAAGTCTGAACCATGCGTAACCCACTCTCGCTGCTTTGTTTAGCCAGTCAATGTATGGCTTCCTCCCCCATTGACCTGCAACTACTACCTGAACTATTTGTGAACGTTTTTCTAATCCATTTATTAAAGTTATCTGTCTTTCGTGATTACGTAACGCCAATTCTATTTCATTCAAATCTGCTCTGTAATTGTCTATGTATAATTCTTTGTCCCACATATTACAGAGGTTTAGACAATAAAAGTGTTTTTGTCTTTCCACTCCAACCTCTTTCCTTCACTTTCTTCGAAACAATGTTTCACAATTTCTTTTCTAGAATAATTCTTGATTTCTAACCAGTATTTAAGCGCTCTTAATTTCAAAATTACATCTAGTGAATATTCTCCAAACACCCATCTTACTCCGCAGTTTGCAGTGCTTCTCGGATGGCCGAGAACCTCCTTTAAATATACATTCTGTAATGGATAAAAAATGGAGTTGTTAGTGCTTCTCCAAATTTCGGCCCCATATGCAATCACAGGTATAACTAATGAACTGAACATCATGTCTGTGAGTGTAGGTGATATTTCGGGCAATTTAATTGCAGATTTCCGTATATCTAAGTTCAAAGCGAATATTCCCTTAAGCTTTGCTATCTCTTTATGTCTATACCAGTTCAAGTTCATAGATATATTAACTCTTAGGTAAGTGTATTTTTGCACAATATCAATTGTCTTTTGCTAGAACGTCCATCTTTCATTTTTGCTAAAAACACAACCATTTTTAAAAACCATAATTTTCGTCTTGTTTGTATTTATTTTTAATTTTCTATTATCACAAAATTCTTCTAAACTTTTTAGTCCCTTCTGTAGCCCCGTAATCTATTTAGAAGAAATTACTAGGTCGTCTGCGGAAAGTAATCCTGGCATCGCTATCCCTGAGATTTCTAAGACTGGTGCATCTATATTATCTCTAAGTAGATACTCCGTTAAATCGTCAATGAACAGAACGAAAAGAGGACACATCCCTGTATCACTCCAATATTCACAGAAAAAAGTCACTAACAAAATTTTCGTGAAGTCTAACACATGCCTTATTCGCATTGTATATTGCTCGCAGTACTTGATAAACTTTTGTGAAATACCCTTTTCCCCCAGTTTCTCACAGAGTTGAACCCTGTCGACAGTGTCAAATGCTTTTTGGAAGTATGTATATGTGTATGTAT
>NNCF01126744.1:1954328-1970184 GCA_002313205.1 Laupala kohalensis | reverse complement strand
AAGGAAAGAAAAGTAGAAGGGAAATTTAAAATTGAATTTTGAAGAATTTACTGTTGTCTATTTAAACAGGGATGGGATGAGGTTCCTTGGGACCAGATGAAACCTAATTCACGCGTTTTACATCTACGAATTGGGAATGTTAGGGGGTGAGTTTCTTAACTTTAAAATATTGGTTAATTTTTTATTACCTATTTTTGCGTGGGAGAGGACAGACAAAGAAGAAATAGATTTATCTCATGAAACTCTATGATCATTTATTCTGACGTTGAGAGGAATAGTTGTTTCTCCTAGATAAAAACCTTTACAGATAGTGCAACGTACAAGGGAAATGCAATATCTAAAGGTGCATTCACTGGATTGTCGAATTTTGTGTGTGAATTTGGCGACTGCTAGTAAAGGACGCGGAAGGATAAATGATATTGGCTGTCTTGCATTTAGGTTTTTCACAGCGTTTTGTGCCGGGTGGGAAAGTCAGAGGGACTTGGTTGAATTCTTTGTTGTTACTTAAAAATGTTGAGAGGTTAGGGAGTTCTTTATAGACAAGTAGAGGAAGTTTGTTGAAGAGGGATTTTGTGAAGGGGTTGGAGGATATTATTTGCTAAAAGTTATTGGGGATAAGATTATTTTTGTCAATTCTAGGGAAAAAGGTACAAAATGGGCAGGGTAATACTGAATATGAATATATTTCCGGAAAAAAATATAGAAGAAGCAATGTTGGAACAAAAGAAAGCCAATATTTAAACACAACAATTAACAATTTATTCAAATTGATTCGAGTTTGAAAAGTGTGTTGAACATTACGTATAAAGAAAACAACATAGTTTATGTATTATATTACTTACAATTCATACATTCCTAGATTCTATATTATATTACATACAATATCATGATGTACTGAACCACGTGAGAATACAACACACCCTCTCAAAATTTACTCAAAACAGCGAAAAATATTACTTTCACGTTAATGAATTGCTCAAACTGATGAAACATAAGCATTTAAATTGTTCTTGGTTCAGATACTAGCTTTAAGAATAAAGTGAGTTTGCTTAAGCGGCGTGGGCAGCCACGCACTTACTCACTATCTCCTTTTATCCAAATTACTTTAAATAACACAATTACTTAAATTGAAACTACTGGAGAGTTCACAGGAACGTGTAGAAGTAATAAAAGCAATTGTAACGTGAATATTGGCAGTCTCTATTACAATAATTCACTCAAGTTGCTAAGAGCTTCTCCTGACTCCGTCTACCTCAACGTCTCGATCCAAATAGACCTCGTGTATGTATCGTTCGAGACTATCAAGCCGCAAGTATACTGGGACTATAATACACTATTATATTAAATATATATAAATATATATAATTTGAAATATATACATATACCCATCGCTACCCCTCCTCCCGAGTGCTGTTAGGGGAAGTCTACGAGAAACGTCACGAACTCTCGGAGATGCAGTTCGCAAGCACTGCTGTGTGGCACTGTGTTCAATAGTCTCCACACTATACTCAGTGCTGATGTACGCTCAGCTGGCCAGTAGAAATGTTGTGTAATTATCGAGTTGTTTTGTAATTTTTGGACATTAAAGTATAGTTGCTGAAATCTCTCGCGCATTCTTGATTTTGGTCACCGGGAGTACAGAGAGTCGCTATCAGTTAAAGGTTAAAGCCTTTACAGGAGCAACGCTAATGCATGTGCGGTGTTCATCATCAAACACAAGTGTTATGTGGGTGTTAAAACTTCCTCGTAAAATATCGATGTAGAGTTTATTCTGTGCTAAAATGGCGTAGGAGGCAATGTATATACTGGTATGAAGGTAACAAAAAATGTACTGTTTATACAAATGTATTATATAACTATTTACTTTATACTCTCGTTCTGTGTAAATAAGATCTTTTTTCAGGTTTAATGTAGACTGTTTCCGGAAATAATCGGTAGTCTTTAGAATAAACTCTACATCGACGTTTTACGAGGAAGTTTTAATGGATGGCGCGGCAATACGAGGTTCCTCGTTAAAGTTTTAAAAATCCTGTTTGGAGCGTAACTTTTATTAAAAGAAATGCCAAGTGGTAACTTTATCTCTTTTGTAAGCGTGTTTCAGATATTCGAATATTATAAAGAGGTGGAAAATGATCGCGTCCCATCTGTGCCACGTGTAGCAACGAATTTCCTTTCGTTAAAATTTCTCTTTTGACGATTTCAGAGAAAGAAGGTGAATGTAAAATGGTGCATCATCGATTACACGGGTCTGCGAGTAAAAAACTGCGTAGGATTTTTATACATTTTCTTCTACATTTCAACTTGGTAAAAACGAAACAAAATACCAAATAACAATATCCATATCGTCAACATTTTTTACACTCAAGTTTTTGTTTTTATTTAGCGTAAAATTCCTAATTAACTTAAAATTTTATATTTTTTTAAATTTAAATAATGGCCTTAAAACTAATGTTCAGCATGTCTTGACATGCTATCTGGGGTACTAGGAATAAATGACACAAACGATTGTTACTTCTGTTTGGTAGATGTGAAAGGATTTAATTCAAAAAATAAAAATCTAACCTTAACTCAGCTATAAGTCCAGTGTCTCATGGCTCTGAAATACCAGTTCCCCAGCCACCTTCTACTGTAGATGACATTCTGAGTGAGTCGGTGAACTCAGACACATTAGCTTCCCAGGACGAATCTAGCTCAGATTTTCATGACGAGGAACCTCAACATTTTTTTCTCAGAGTGTGCTCAACAATCCAGTAAGAGACTTAATTACTTCAAAAGATGCAGCCGAATTGCTAGAATCAAGGTTAAAAGATGAAAAACCTGTTATCATATGGGACCTCATTTTCGTTGTACAGCCATCGAGAGAGAGAATTTACTCAGTTTTTCTCCAAAGATGGAAATCTGGTTTATTGTAATGATTTTCATTTGCTCATGAAGTGCTTTGAAAAAGAATATGATTCATCAGAATGGCACATATTAATTGATACTTTGAAAAATAGCATCAAAGCAGGTCTGTGTACTTGGCACCCCCACTTTGTTATGAAATAAACTATTATATAATTTTGTGCTAACTATATGCTAATTTTGCCCGCTAATGGATAATTTTGTGCTCATTTGGAAACCAGAAAACAAAATCGAAAACAAAAGTGGGGGTGCTGGCGGAACGTTCACCTAGCACCCCCACCTATTAAGAATAAATACTTATGGTTAAAACGCCTACCTATAATTTTGTGCTAATTATGAGCTCATTGTGTGCGCTCTAAAATAATTCTCTTTTCTTCGGAAAGCTGTAAGAATTCGGGACGGAAAATTTGCACCCAGGCATAGTTTAACTTACACCCACTTGAACTTATCTACCGGTGGTGCGGAGGGTCATGCTGAGGTGATATAGGTGGTAGTCTGCAGGGTTGGACAAGGAATACGGGAGCGCTCACAAACCGTCGTCGCCGCCTGCGTGTTGCCCTCCTACACTAAATATTATGAAATATATGAGTTATTTCACTAGACTCGCAACCCCATCTTTATATTTCTTTCTCCGTAGTAAGAGTTAACCTATGAACAATAATATACCTGTAAATATAAAAGGTATGTTGCTAATTATACGATAAGAATATATTTTAAAATATTTTCATTTTTCTTTAGTTAGAAACCCTCATTATTCCTGGATTTAAAAAAATTGTAAACCTGACAATAATTATTCTAAAATTTAATTTTTTTCTGGGTTTGGATATTACAAATCTTCTGCATTACAAAATGGTACGATGAAGAACCAAACAAGATGATATCCGTCCACCACCACTTGGAACTTCAAATTCCATAACAATCAACGCCTTTTGGAAATTGCGAAAATTTTCTTTTTTTACCTTTGTTCTGGTATATAAGTGCAAAAAACCGTCAAGGATTTCATGGCTCTATTACTTATTCTCTGAGTTGTGAATGAGCAAGTCATTCGATCAATCACAACGGAGTAGTATGTACAGAAATTACGAAAAGTTAAATTCAAAAGAAACCTCAATTTCTTGTCTTCCAAATTATTTCACAAATAAAACAAATTAGGTCCTTCCAGAAAAAAAATAATTAGGAAATAAATCCATATTCATCCCTTTCACAGTAAAACCAAAATTCAATAGTTCAAATGTTAGAAATATTTATAAAAACAACTAGCTGATTACCCGGCGTTGCCCGGAATATTTTTACTTGTTACACCTACGAACCCACTCGAATTTTTGCTTCCGAGGCAAAATCCAACGGCGACAGCACGGTTGTACCATTTCATCAAAACGCTTTTAAAATCTAAATCATTCGCTCAGATTTTACGATTTAAAGATGTTTTTCATCTTCATTAAATGCACAAAACAGAAAAGTATTAAATTTTATGAGAATTGATTTTTTTCCCTCCTTGGATTGAAGTATTTTAACACTCCTATTTTTCATAAAGTTTTCTCGATAATGTAGGTAAACTTCGTAGATAGACATATGCTGTCGCGAACTTTTTTGTAGAACTTTTTTGTAGTCATACTGAGGCGAACAATGTTGCCATTCGTATACATAACCCATCTGTAATCGTTTGCGAATATACCTTTCTTTTTCCTCGATTTCTTCGACATTTATGACCAAAATCACTTTTATTCTTACCTTTCACTCATTTTAAAATTAAAAGTTAGTCTACGTTCATCCTGAGCATCTTAACTATATCCTTGCCAAGTTTCATCACGATCGGTTTAGTGCTGATTAACTATCAAACAGATAGACACACTTCCGCGTTACGCATTAATATATTAGTATGAATACGAATTTTTTTGTGGAAATGGTTTTAGTTTATTTCATTTTTCTATACTGTTGTCTCTACAAATGACAGTTATATTTAAAAGGATTCTTCCCTACAAAGCTGGACCAAGAGGATGTTGAGAGATCGAATACATTCAAAAACGCTGGTATGATTAAGAAAATGGCAATCAACCAAATGACGAAGTGTCTTCTTTACAGAGTAAGTAAAAAATCTTGAGGGAAAGTGTGTTAGGTTTATATTTCTATTTTTTAAGAAAATAAAATCTTTAAATCCATTCTCTCTTCGCAGAAAAAAATCACTACAGGTTTGGGTAAATGTTTCAAAAATAACAAAGAAATAAAAAAAGCACACTCATAAAATAAGTGTATCAACACCTAAGACAACATTAACACAATGAGGTATATTAATTTACAGGTGACTATTGTAGCGTAGCATTGGCTCGTCAGAAAATAAGAAATTCTGTATCCGAAGGAATGTTGGAAAAAAATACTGTTCAACGGTGGCAAACTCTGACAATCAAATAGATATCCTGCCATTAGGTCCTTGAACAACCAGACAGATCTGAGATCAGCTTTTATTCGCTAAGTTCATTTCAATTAATCTCAACAGGATTCATTACATTTCATTTAGTAATTAGTAAGTGAAGTCTGAGAGCACCATAATTGCGTGCAACCACAGTGTGAAATCCACGAAGATATAATGCTAGATATCAGTTATATGGATAAGTTAGATACTTATAATTCTGCCTGTCGCGAATATTAGTGATTCATCTAACTTTGTTCCTACTGAAGACAACGAAGTATCGTGTGAATAGTCTTTCGTGAAGTTGCTGTAAATAAAATATGTTTTCCCCCTTTAGTATCCAAACAACACTTAAAATACTCGTATATTTCATAATATTAAGTGTAGGAGGGTAACGCGTAGGCGGCGACGGTTTGTAAGCGCTCCCGTATTCCTTGTCCAACCCTGCAGACTACCACCTATATCGCCTCAGTATGACCCTCTGCCGAGCCAGTAGATAAGTTCAAATGGGTCTAAGTTAAACTGTGGCCGGGTACAAATGTGCCGACCAGAATTTTTCCAGCTTCTCGAAAAAGGACAGAATTATTGTTTTGCGCAAACAACGAGCACATAATTAGCACAAATTTGTAGCGTAGACGTTTTTCCCGCAGTCTTAAGTTTTAGTAGGTGAAGGTTCTAGGTATACGTTCCGCCATCACCCCCACTTTTGTTTCCGATATTTTTCTGGTTTCCAAATGAACACAAAATTATTCATTAGCGGACGAAATTAGCACATATTTATAAAATAGTTTATTTCATTTTATAAAAATGTGGGGGTGCCAACTACATAGACCTCATCAATGCAGTCTTGCTGCATAATGAAAATGTATTAGCATCTCTTCCTGTGAGACACTCGGTTCATATGGGAGAAAACTATAATAACTTGTCTACGATTCTTGAGAAAATCAAATATCAAGAGCATCAATGGATGGTTTGTGGAGATTTACAAATATTAACCATATTGGTGGGTTAGCAGGGAGGTTATTCAACATATCCTTGCTTTCTTTGTTTATGGAATAGTAGAGCCAGAGAGTTGCAGTGGGCAAAGACTGGCTGGCCACCACGAGACAGTTTAATCCCCGGCGACAAAACGTCATCAATGCGACCTTGGTTCCCCCTGAAAAAGTTTATTACCACCTCGTCATATTAAATTGGGGCTTACAAAGCAGTTTGTCAAATCACTTCCAACGTGGTGATTCTTTCAGATATCTCTGTTCCAAGTTACCGAAAATCTCTGAAGCCAAGTTAAGAGAGAGAGTTTTCACTGGCCCCAACGTAAGAAACCTTTTATCTGATCCCCTCTTTTTCGAAACAACGGGAGGAAAGGCAAAAGAAGCGTGGGATTCTTTCAAGAATGTAGTGCACAAGTTTTTGAGGAATACTAAGGACCCTGACTACAAAACCATTGTGCAACAAATGCTGGCAGCGTATGAAGCTCAAGGATGCAAGATGAGCTTAAAAGTTCATTTCTTACTCTCACATATTGACTATTTTCCTGAAAACGTGGGATCCTACAGTGAAGAACAGGGTGAAAGATTTCACCAGGATGTCCGTGATATCGAGAGATGTAACCAAGAAAATGGAATGTCAGTATGTTAGCTGACTACTGTTGGATGTTCAATCGAGAAACTACAGAAGGAAATCAGATACGAGTTCGGAGAAGCATCAAAAAGAAAATTCACCAGAGAAAGTAGTAGACCCAAAATTATGTTTAAATATCAGAAACATTTTTTTGATTAGTAGAAAGAAATTATAAATTGTTTAGTTCATTGTAATAAATAAGTGTTTTGATCAAAAATTTGTTGTTTTTTTTGCAAAAAACCTACACGTGATTGGACGTTATGGAAATCATATTCCGAATCAGCGACATCTAAACATATAATTCAACAAACATATCCCATGTAGCTGGAAATTTTTTGGTAGACCTATTTTATCAATAAAACATCAAAAACAGTTTAAAGTCACTGATTATGATCCCGGTATAGACTAGACTAGAAAAGTATTTCCCACATTGTAATTTTCCTTCCTCGTTTACCTCTGGTGGGTGGCATTGCTTCACGATCTTAATGGATCTATAAATTGGCTTGAAGGCGCAAAGTGGGGAAAGGAAGCCTGACGACCTTTTCTTCAAGCGAAGCTATTTCTTCATCGAAGCGACACACAACGAATGTTAAACTCACATGAAAGGTGCTGTACAAGATGATGGGATATATCAATGATACCACATTCACACAAATCAGGTGGATGTAACGTCACACACAATTACACTGTAAGTTTTACGTAGGTATTTACGCAAAGTAGGTATTTCGAGAAAAAAGGTGATAAGGATGTATTCTTCTTGCAACGTGGACGTCTCATACTTCACCCATTTCTTTAGTTGCTGTAAAGGGATGAACTAGTTGAGAAGCCAAGTTCAATATTGGTGTGCAACCGCCCACAACAAGTCCTTAATTAACACACACAAAGTTCTTACCTGGAATCACGCAGTAAGGGGACGTGGAATATTGTTCAGACATCTTTCGAGGTGATTCGCGCTTTGGCTGGTGAGACCCAACATTTGGATTAAAATTGATTATAATAACAACAAATGAAATACGATCGAACACCAATCAAAAAATTTAAACCTAGAAAGTACAAATTTTAGAAAAATGAAATAGTTTGTAGCTCCTACTTGCATGGGTCTATTCCCAACGGTGAGGGGTCTCTTAAATCAGGTAATAACAATTACATGCTCTCATTAGCAGATTTAGAACACCTAAATCATTGACTCCTAAAACAGAAATGGGGTAAATAAAGTTGGGAGTGATTTACGGAGGTGTTTCTTTTTTCCATTTCAGATTATAATGCGTACCTTATTGAGTATGTACTCGCGATATTAGTCATCCCGGATATGAAACAGTGTATCTTCATTTTATTCAGAAAAACTTTTACCCCATAAATTTCTAAGTATTATCGGGAAAAAGTTGGACCAGAATACTCCCGTTAAGGGAGTCTCTCGAAAATACATGTGGCGTCTTACAGGACACATACATGTCATGTCAGTTATCACAATGATATTTTCGTGTCATAAAAGCTATGGCGAGATGATGGAAGTTCACAGCTAAATTTCATTGCCAATTTATATTTACGAGGAATGAAACGAACAATGTATAATTTAAAACATTATTTTTTAATGATTAGTGCTCCGTATTTTGCAAGCACATCAAGATGTGAAACAAATTTATTTTAGTTTCTAGATTTAGTACATTGAGAGCAGGTGTATTTAAACTGTTTTTGAACGAAGCAAGATCTCTGCACTGCTCGAAGTTGCAATGTCATTTAGTGAATAAACGTATTTTTACTGCGTTACGTAATCAAAGATTTTAAGACGTGCGTATTAATTCACACGTATAACAAAGCACATGTCTGGCACTCTGTGAACGTCAAGTTCTCTGAACGTAGAAGCAGTTTTGCCTTAAATATAACTTACAATCTTCTCCTTGGTTCAGAAGGGACTATTTCCTCTCAGTGGCTTGTATATCCATCCGCCCGGTTACCAGTTCCTTAGCAATGTCTGCTTCATCTCTCATGAAAAATGGAAACATTTTACTCGAGTGGCGAAATTCCAGTCCCTTACAGGGGAGCTCCACTTCCGCACATTTGTCGTTTTGTTGAGACATTGCGGCATTTTCTGTATGCTCAAAGCTATGTAAAAACGGACCTTGATTATAAATAACTTCAAAGGCGATTATTTAGGAATCCTAGAATATAATACGAGAAGCGAGAACTTATTTAGAACCCTAATTTTTCTAGGAATGGAAAGAATTTTAGAAGTCCTGAAACTAAAAAATTAAACTAAAAAATTCCTCTCTGATATTTTGGTTCAGTTATTATTAGGTGAATTTCAATCGTGTACAAAGCTTGTTGTTTCACGTTACGTTTTTCGCTTCTGGCCTCATAAATATAACTGTACTTGCATATGTTAAAGTAAGGTTATTCATTGATTTAAAAAGAGTATCTCATTTGGCTTTCATACACTGAAACATCGACGTGTTNATATATATATATATAAAATTGATAAATTTATTTATTTGTAAAAAGGTTTCTCTAAATTAACATTAAATTTCAAATATCTTAACAGGATAAAAACTCAGATAAAAATTGCCTTTTCATCGTAATATTCGTACTTTCGAAGCGGATAATATACATTACTCCTTGGAAACATATGACTCTTTCATTATTGTTTTCACTCGGATTAAAATGAGTGAATTTACGTTGTGCATCCCAGTAATTTGCAAACATCGTCCACCAATCAGAGCTCACTACTCAGTTACTGAGCAGGAAGAGAGAATGAAAGAATCTATGTTAAAGAGATTGTCTTTCCCTTCTCATTTCCACGGTGCAGTGGTATAGGATCATTACGAAATTGATTTCTATTTATGATCGTCTCAAAGTTTATTTTCTGTAAAGACATACATGAAAAAGGAAAAAACCGAATTTACTCGAAAATAACACCATTCTATAACACTTTTCCAAATCAATCCATCTCTGTAATTTTGATTGAAATTGATATATTCATTTTCGAAATTACATCGATGTTCGTTCTCTAAACTGGCCAACTGTCCGTAGCATTTCTTCTGTGAATTTTGTTGTTGCTGTCACATTCTATCTTTGGTTGACTTCTGTTGAAAATGTACCTTGATATTCACGGAGCATTCGTTAACAACTATATAAAATTTTAATTCATGAATATTTTCATGAATGAATCCTGAAATTTTAATTCAGGACTCTTTTTACACACAAAAAAAAAGTTCTTTTGAAAGTTAACCTTCCGAAACAATAACATTTTTTTCAGATTCAGAATGGAATCGAACGCGTAAACGAGAATATGATAAAAAAGGAGTCAACAATTCATGCAATTTATGCGATGTCTTGTGGAGATTCAAAGTGTAGGCTGCATGAAATTGCAATGAGACGTATATTAGCAGAACGCGAGCACATATTTTGATCTTCACTATTTTTATGTTGTGATTAATCCTAATACACAGAGGAATTATAATAACAAGTAATGCATTTTCTTTCAGCAGCATTTTTCCATGAAAAGTATTTAAAAATTGAAATTATCTCATATCCTGACACCACCTACGTACAAGCTATGGGACATTGGAACAAGATGTTTTATTTTTCAGTTTTACTCGGCGGCGTCATTAATCGTTTTTCTGTTCTTATTAATTTTCCCGTATTTAACAGCGTAATTGCTGCTTTCAAATTCATTGGTCTGTTTAGTAACATCGGGTAACGAATTTATTTCGGATTGTTTGAGAGATAATCGATTCAAAATTAGAGATTTTAAACCAGTTATATAATTCGTAATCTGATAAAACGATTTTTGAAGCTCTTGTAAAGCTTTGTTTCAAGTGTAATTATAATGACCGCCCATTTATCGGATGTGAATTTTAAACTCCACAGCAATCCGCTTTAGAACTTTTGTTTTATTTACTGCTATCAAAAAATAAGTGTCAAATAAATGTTACGTATTAATTATGATACTTATTATATATTTTTGCGAATTCTAATAGCAGGAACACCAAAATCGGGAATGAGCTCAACTTAATCACCACAAGTGTGAAAATAAAAATATATCTCTTTACTTTTTCCATTAATTTGGAAAGTAGTTCGATGTATCGAGAAATGTAGTTCGAGCCAACGGATTACTGACGTATAGGAAAAATTTCGTGCAATTTCGATCACTGTACACAGGATTCAGGTACACATGACATTTGCACTAGCGCGAAATATCTATATATTCAGCTGAATCCACATCTCATAATTTCTTAATTGAATGGATCTTAGATAAGAAAGTTAATCACTCGAGAGAATATAGCTAGTTACTTTAACTCCGCGGTTGAAATTTTGTATGTCATTAGGACACTTCCAAATTGAAAGTATAAAATAAACATTTTACATCTTCAATGTGATGGTTAAGTTAGTATGGAACGTGGTTATAAAAATAAATCAAAGAAAACAGGTAAAAAGATAGTAAATCAATGTCATGTGTTTCCATACAAGAGGAATAAAGACACACAAGAAGGTTTCTGTTAGATGGTCAGTTCCTTGTAACAATTGAGGCTACTTTGTATCAATTATACGTCGGTATACAACTCAAAACAGAAAAATTTCAAAATAAAAGACGTGAAAAATTGTTGTTAATATAATGAAATATTCAACATTCTGAGTGGTGTGGTTTCATTTGTTTAGAAACACTTCTGTAGAACTGCAATTTACTTAACGACTGTCTATATATTCATTTCCTTATACGTTTTACATGACTCCTTTTCCAATTTCGTCTTGGACATGGATTCGGATAATATTTAGTTCTCTTCACTTTTTCCAGATGAATATGGACGCCTCAGAGCCCGTCCATAAAACGTAATGTACCCTGGGATTTGCGATATCTTTACAATTTTGGTACACCGAGATAGGTGGATTAAATATTAGGGTTAGGTAATGCTGAATTGTATATGTTCCATAGACTGCTTTAACCTTAAAGTTTATCACTGTAATCCACACACTCAATAGCTCAGTGAGAGTACTAAAAAATGATCAATGACGACTTGATGTTTTGATGTTTATATTGTGGTATAGTTTATAATGTCAATTCATTTGTTTGATCTAATATGACATTTTATGTGGAATTATTTGTTATATTATCTTGTTAAAGGGTAGTAATCATTTTTTTCTCGAGTACAGTGCGATGTATTTAATATATTATTCTTATTTATTTTAATAACTACATTTTAGTGATCGTGATAGTCTTAACGGTAGTAAGTTACGATTATGTAAGATGTTCGGAAATAGATCTATTCCAACGCGTATACTATCTATTACGGTTCTCCAATTTCATTTTGATACTTCAGGTACATCATCAAGGGAGCAATTCAATCTATTAGATAACAGCAATATTTATTTATTGACTTGTGGCGATGTTCAGGCCACGTGGTATATGTTTCTACATGATAAAGGAAATATAATGTGGAAGAATAGATGTTGTATAACTTGTTAAATGTGAGGTATCGAACTAAAACAGGTCTGAAGCAGTCAAAAGAAATCCCAACTTAAAAGTTGACTACGTTCGGCGGAGCAGGAAATCAAATTACGTTCTTTTGCTCAGCAATGCATTGGAGGCAAAGACTATACCATTATCTGTTTATAAATCGTTCAGATCAGTACATTGAAAGGAAAGACATGTACTACGTGTATATAGTATACCACTATATATATAATAAATTTATAGTCAAAAAACAGTACAAATTGCGTATGACCACGTGGAGGACAATAAACGAATTTACTCTCCGGAAGCAAGCAAAGGACCATCCCATTAATTCCGATCAAGGGCCCTAAGGCAGAGGCGGATTCAAAAATTTCCTAGATAAGATAAAAAGTTAGCTGCGAGTTATAATACTAATAGAATGTCAATATGTTTGTAATTTTACGCAAAAAAATGTACATGTACTAGTTATTATCGAACTCGAGATAATTCTGAGTATAGTCTTTAAAAATCATAAGAGTTGTAAAAAACCCACTAAATTCACGATTTATTGTTACAATAAACACGCCCCTAGAAGAACCTGTATAATAAATCCGCCTCTACACGAAGGAAAAACGGAGAAAAACCCGGGACAGGATGGGGCTACAGAATTTATGTACACAACCGTGCCATAGTTGAGTACATATAAAACTAAATTAATATGAGCCATACGGCAACACAATCATGCAAANAATCATGCAAGAAAATAGTTTTTGAAATTGTTATAAGTTGTTTAAAAAGTACTACAGCAATGGCGTGATAAAGTACAAGACGAATTTAACTTTTATTAAAATCAATAAATTCTTTTACAGTGTAGAAGCACTGGTGCAGGAGGTAGTTTTTAACCCCGAATTTGAAGATATTCAATTTCATAATATCTTTTATATTCTTGGGCAGGGAATTATATAGAACGATTCCCGAATGATATGGTCCTTTTTGGCAAAGAGTGGTTGACACTCTAGGACGATGAATATTATTACTATTGCGAGTATTGTGTTCGTGAACGAGACTCTTTCGTATGAAGCAAGGATGGTGCTTCAGTAATTCGGTCTTAACAAACACGACCGTTTCATTAATATAAATGCATGGAAGTGTTAAGATATTTAATTCCTTGAATAAAGGTTTACAAGAGTTTCGGGGGTGAGATTTACAAATTATCCGAACTATCCTCTTCTGAATTCTGAAAGTTTGAATACTCTGACCGCAATTACCCCAGAAGGTAATGCCGTAACGTAAATGGGAGTATACGTTCGCAAAATATACGCAACGGCAAATACGAGGACTAACTGCGTAAACTATGATTCGGAATGTGTAACACAATTTGCTTAATTGTGAATTAATATTGTTAACGTGACAATTCCATTTGAGGTTGTCTTGAGTATGGAGACCTAAGTTTTTTGTATTCGTAACAGTTTTAAATTGTGTTCCGTTTAAAGAATGAGAAACCTGGGGTAAAGATTTTGTATTACTATTGTGAAATGACATAGACATTGTTTTATCAGTGTTTACAATGAGACGATTTGCATGGAACCAAGTCGAAAGGTTAGACAAAACTTTTTGAGCATTGGCGTGTTTACATAGTAAATTAGTGTCATCAGCAAAAAGAACCATTTTGCAATCTGATGTGGATGATGACATGTCGTTCACATACAATAACAAGAGTATCGGGCCGAGAATTGATCCTTGGGGTACTCCGCAAGTAAGTGGCTTTGTTTCTGAAAGACAACGCTCAAGTATTTTATTTTTAGTATAGGATATTTCTACTTGTTGATATCTATCTTTTAAATAAGAAGTTAGCCATTGATGTGGAAGTCCACGAATGACTAAAGAATGCAATTTGGAAAGGGGAATTTTGTGCTCGATGACATCGAATGCTTTGGATAAGTCAATAAAAACACCCTGAGGATTTTCTCCACGGTCAAGAGAAGTGGTAACATCGTTTAAGAAGGAAAATATGGCACTTGTATTGGAAAAGGATTTCCGAAAACCGTGTTGATTGTCAGAGAGATTGTTATTTTTTGATAAAAAATCTAGAAGACGCTTATAGAATAATTTTTCTAGGATTATTGAGAAAGTGGATAGTAGAGATATTGGTCGGTGATTTCCAATATTAAGTTTGTTTCCTTTCTTGTGTAAAGGTTTCACTTTAGCTCTCTTAAATATTTTAGGCAAAACTCCTTCCGATAAAAAACTATTAAAAATATTTATGAGTGGATTTAATACAGCATGGGACGAAAATTTAACAATAAACTCACGTATATCATCTACGCCTGTTGATAATTTGTTTTTTAATGAGCTGATGATTCTCATGACTTCATTGGCGTTAGTTTCGGAAGTGAACGTAGAATTGGGTACGTGGGTGGATATAATTGGAGGACATTGATTTGGATATATTGAGTTCGTTATTGTACCAACTTCTGAGAAGTGATAATTAAACAAATTTGCGATGTCCTGAGGATATGTTACGATTTTGCCATTGTTTAGTAAAGAAACATTTTCTTCGCGGTTTTCAGAAGTTGACGTGTAATTTTTAACAGTATTTCACATGGCATACATCCGGTTGTTCGATTTTAGTATATGCCGNTAGACTACTTTTCGGAGAATAGTCTTATATTTACGAAAATAATTATGGAATTCGGGTGGTTGGTTATAGCGTTTTGAAAGATAATATAAACGGCGTTTGTTTTTTGAAGAATTCCTTATCCCTTGGGTGATCCAGCTATTGTATTTCTTTGTGCTAATTAACTTGCGTTTTATGGGAAACTAGAATTGTAATGTTTTAGGAATATTGAGATAAATACAATGAATTTGTCGTCGGTGTTTTGGCAATTGTAAACACCTTTCCATGTTTCTTCATGCAAATAATTTATAAATATGGATTTATTTATGTCATTAAACTCTCTTGTAAATTTGTAAAGATTTTAAGTGGTTTTAGTTTATTATTAATTGTCAATACTTGAGCAAGGTGATCACATTATCCAGCGATAAACACTTCAGAGAGATACCGATTCCATTGTTAACGATAATTTGATCTAGCAATGTTTGAGATGAGCCGGAGAGGCGAGTGGGGTCGTTTATCGTAGTAATAAGGTTGAAGGAGTCGATAAGTTTCTTGAATCGATTAAGTGGTGATTGTGCCGAGTCGGATGTACTCAGGAAATCGATGTTGAAATCGCCACATATAACGATAGATTTAGTAGATTTATGTATGATATGTTTTAAAACAATTTCGAAGTTCCTAAAAAATATGTCATGATCTGATTGAGGAGGTCTATAAATACACAAAACAACAATACAGGTGTCGGTCAGTTTAACTGCAGAGAATTCGAACACACTATCTACGCAGAAGTTCTCGTAGCCTGTCAGTGGAGAAAATAAAATATCATTACGAACGTAGATACACGTACCTCCGTGGGGATTTTTGCCTTTAAAATTTTGCCGAC
>NNCF01126744.1:1937077-1953891 GCA_002313205.1 Laupala kohalensis | reverse complement strand
ATATATATATATATATATATATATATATATATATATATATATATATATATATATATATATATATATATATACATATATATATGTTATCTCTGCATCTAATTCTTCAAGGTATGGAGATTCTTTTTTAACGATTACAGTGATTAGTCCGTAAATGTAAAATACAGGGTACAATAACTTTATTTCACTTCCCGACAAATAATTAATTCGCTTATCATTCAAGACGGAAAAAGATGGGTCAATTACTGGGTCTACATAGCTGGCTCAAGTTTTAATCTCGTAAAGAACAGTTAACTTTAATGAAATAGTGGACTGTCAGGTTTAAGTTGTGAGCAAAAGACGTTCTCCAAACCCTCTTCTGTCGCACAGCTGCCATGTTCTCAGTTGATACAATACGCCGCCTCACACAGTGGGCCGGAAACCTTATGAACTACCCTTAAATTCGCTTTTCGGATTTTTGATTACAAAAGGATCATTAATTTCCGGAAGGTGTTTGAAATATAAGATATATTTAATACACAGGCATTACACTTTTGTTCTATTCAATCTTTTTCTAAAGCAAAGCATCTAATGATTCAATTAATAAACTAACAATTTATTAACAAAACCTTCTTTTGACACAGTAATTCAGCAAGATTTATTACGAGAAGAATGTAAAAAGTTGTTGTAAATATCTGTATAAAGAAGATAACCTAATTTTAATGTTAATAATTATATTTGTTATTATAGACGGCAAATGTACTTTTGATAACGAATTCAATTATTAAACGGCTAAATTAATAATTATCAAAGCTTTGTTAATTCTGTTCTGAAATTGTAAATATTTCTTAAGTGCCAAAATATCTGATATTATGAGTATTAGAGTACTCTGTAGAAAATTCACTTAATACACGATAAGTTTGGTGATCGAAGATGTTCCTAAAACTATGTACGAAGAAAATTATCAACCAAAGTAATGGGAAAAATATAGGCAGTTTTAATTTCCTTTTTTTCATTACCATGAATGCCTAAACACGGTTTTAGGTTTCTTTCCATAAGTAGTTGATTTCAGAACGTAATAGTACTAAATTACGGTCATTATTTATTTAGAATAGCGGTGGGTTGATGTTAACTTTACATTTTCGTTATAGGTACTTCACACACCTATAGTACAATTAATAATATAACACTGAAAGCGAAGACTCCACTTACGTCTGAGACAGAACACGCCAACTATCTTGTACTCGCCTGACTTCCTCCGAGCCGACAAGAAATCCCACTTGCTGCTCGTACTCGCCGTGTTTTCGCTCTTCCAGCTAATCGTTTTTGTCCCGCGAACTCCATCGTTAGTTCCATCGCGAGTAGGGAACCCCGTAGAGAGAGAGAGAGAGAGAGAGGGGGTGAAGGGTGGGAGTGAAAGGGGGGGGGGNGTATAAGAGACAGGCTCGCGCCACCCCATTCGTTCCATCTTGTTCAATACGGAGCAGACGAACCGACGCACAGAGGAGTATTTGCCTTCAAAACCTGGCCAAAAGTCGAAAATTGAAGTTTATAAAATGGAGTAAAAACTGGTACTGACGAAGTCAGATAACTGGTGCTTCCAGGTGTTGATATATTTTTGTTATCCGTCACTTCCTGTTGCTTCAGGGTCAGTTGAAAGTCAGGTGATAGAAGAAAATAATGTTTCTTTTCTAGTTTACTCTTCAGTAACTTGTGCACATATTTCATTAACTAATTATTGATGAATTGATTTCAGTTTTGTTTACTGTGCATATATAGTCATGACTTTTGATTTGTTATATTTTTGTTGTCTTTTTTCAATTACACTAATTTTAAGGAAGTTTTCTTTGAACAAATTATTTTGGAATTTTGTACTATTCTGAAAAAAAGGTATTTTTGAACATTTGTCGCTCTTTTTTACGCAACATTGCTTTTACCACGATGACTGTTCCTTCATGTCTATTCTATGACTATTCCTTCATGTATCCCCGAAGAAAAAAATCTACCGACTTTATCCGATCCTTACCATAAATTTAATTTTTGTGTATTTGTTGTATTTAAAAAAGGTTAGTAATTTCACACGAAATATTATTCTTACAACCAAGAAACGAAAACTACGTGTTTATAACTTATCCATTAATTATCACTTGTTCCCTATATATAATTTTTTGTATTATGAAGAAATCTCAACTTTGAGATACAAAAAGAAAACACTGGTTATTATAACACAAAATAATTAAATAATTGAGAGCTGAAGATTTTGCGTGAAGGTTAATATGTTTTTAATGTTCTCAAAAACTTGTAAAACGATCTTAAGGTTCCTTCGTTATTGATCCATATCATGTACAAGGCACACATAGTGACATCTTAAGATTTTGTTGTCGGCGGAATTTAAAATGAAGAATTAAGTGACCCCTGAGGTTCCACGGTTTAGCGATCGCTGCCCAAGGAGATGCAAAAGGGATGAGGGCGGAGAACCGGAGGGAAGCTAGTGATGTGATGAGAGGCACTGGACAGACGAAGGGAATAGTTGTGAGTTAATGTGCTTGCAGACTGATCGCCAACGCAAGGGGTAGAGGCAGTCTTTTGAGAAGTGTGTTTAGTGTGAAGTCTAGTGTGAAGAGTTGATCCAGTTCAGCAGCCCCAACTCGTCTTGTTGGTTCATCTTAACTGGGAGGTGATCAGCCATCAACCAGAGGTGTAACAATTAAATAGGAAACATTATACCTGCTTGGATTTTAGTATTTATCTTTCATTTTCAGACACCCCAAATATGGAGTGTATTTTCGAGAAAATCATTGTTTGATCTCATAAGAGTGTGTCCTGATAAACTGTCAAGTGACAAATTCCTCTAAATGGAAAGTAAATTAGCTAAACTCACGAAGTGTCCAGAAAGTGAAATGATTTCTCTTAGGCGTAGATTGAGGTATTTTAAATCAAACTTTAGGTTGAGGTGGTTAGTTGCTTCGTTCAATGCTGACACATTCCCCAACGACTTTTTGACGATTATAAATAAATTATAAAAAACATAATAAAAGTGGTAATATAAGTTGATATGAATTATAACTTGTGCATAAATAATTTTTTAAGCACATTATCCGAATAAATCAGACGCTAGTTCTCTTAATAATCTCTATTAAAAAACAGAAAATAGCGCTAAAAATACAAAAAGACTATATTTCTAAACAAAAATAATAAAGATGTTTATTTATACATGTAAAAATGATTATTTGCCTAAATTGACCAAAACGATAACATAAATACTTTTGGCCACGTTTCACCTCGAAATACTCCACTGTGCGACGCCGCGTGGCGGGTCGGCGTCCTGACGGCGACGCTGCTCCGGTAGCGGCTGCGACGGAGACTAAGGATTGCGAAACACGATCGGTAGAACGGAAAGGCAAGAGTGAAGAGAAAGCAGGTGTTAAGGATATTTCAGTGGATAGCGTTTCGGATCTATGAAGCCCAGATCGGAATTCTCTGATTACTCTATCTTCTAATGTATGAGAGCAACTCCCGAATGAGTAGATTAAGCGAGGGTGAAAATGGACATTTTGGTATAAAAACGGAGGAGTCAAGCACAACTCAAATAATGTGTCAAATGGCTATTCTACTCGATGTACAAATATATGTCATTATTTCATTTATGGTTCAATCGTAAACAACTTCGATTCAGTTCTTATATGCTCTACAATTCAAAGAATCAACATTTGAACTATATTTTTTTGTCTATTGATATAATTTTAGCTGTCGTATAAAATGGAAATAATAAGTCAAATATTAAAAATATAATTTGTGTTATTACAACAAAATAAAAGGCAATTACTTTTCTTAATTGATGTTCACTTACCTTGTTCTCGATTTGAAAGTATTTTGAAATAATTTCATTTCAAGTTCTAGTCGAGAACACATTTCTAACACATTAATTGTTACGTATCGAATTACGTAATTTCAAAAGTTTATATACGGAACAGAAAATTTGTATACGTAGTTTTGTATGAAAATGTAATCAATTAAGTATGCAATTAAGTACTCACTAAATTTCATTTGTATGTGTGGTGAGCCATTAATATATTGATTCTCGTCTTGGTTTATGTAAACAATTAAGAGAAGGTTAACAATTTGGTACCCAGAGCAAAAATTATATTTGAACCCCCCTTGGCATTTTTATGTGATGCAATGAAGTATATTGATTTTTCTGTTAAATATCATTTTGATGGGGAATCTAAAAATGTTGCCTAATTTTGTTTGTAAACTTCAAATACTATTTTTAGTTATTTATGACGCAAGTATAAAGGAGAGCATAACAACTGGACGTTGGAAGCTCCGTTCCCTAGCTTGTCAACTGGCTGTGTGGCAGATCATTTCCCTCGTACCAACCTGGAATAAACAATGACCACATTTTATAGCAATATTTTTCACGTCGCTGTGACGACACAGATTTGTGGTGTTTCCGATCATCCAATCTTTGCATTCATACACCTTTTTATCACGAGTCAGCAGAAAACTCGTATACACGAAACATTCGTGGACGTTTATTCAGTATGTTAGAAACAGTATGTGAATATTTTCTATTTTTGTAAAATTGGCGAAAAAATTCTCAAGAGTATTTTTATTTTGCTAACGTTATCGTTAATCTTTCCACCAATTTGTTTCCCAGTTTGAAAGTGACCTCATGTATGTAAATGGGAAGGTTTAATGGGTACTCGAGTCAAACTGTATAAATCGGCAATGTATTTCGGGGGAAAGGATTTATATGGAAGGTACTTAAACACATCGAGAAGTTATACGAGTTAAAGTGGGGTAAGAAACAAATTTTCACTTGTCTGGCTTTTGCGTGTATTCCCAGCGATTTGTCGCATACATTATTCATTTAAAGTGACGCAACAATACGAGACATATAAACAAAAATTATCTTCCGTGATTGTGACGCTTGAGGAGTACCTCTATTTTATTTAATGTCACTTAACTATTCTTCTCTTATAACATATTACACACAAATATATANTATATATATATATATATATATATATATATATATATATATGTGTGTGTGTGTGTGTGTGTATGGAAACGGAATATTGTGGTAATCAAATTTGAAAAATTGAATCAAACACATGATGTGAATCTTGCGTGACAAGTGAGAAAAGGTAGATGTGCAAAAATGGATAATATGAAAAAAGATGTACAAAATATTCCTCAAATTCCTTCAATATTATCGTGAGTGTTAGTACGAGACAAAGGTACATTACTGATACCTCGTTATAAAAATCGATTACGTCAGAATAATGTCTGTTTACATTCCAACCGTGTGAGAAACATCTGAAATAGGATTTTCAAAAAGAAACAACCTCTTACGTACACGCACATTATTAATACATATTTCGACCAGAACCTAGCGACGTCCAGGTCGCTTCCATCAGCTCTTACACTGTCTACTGCTGGAACAAATTGGCACACAAGAAGGTAAGCACTGCTTTGCTTCTCCCCACATTCACACGTCAAAATTTCAAAAGCTCCTCACCACTTCTTCGTGTTTACTTCTGATCTGGCAACTCCTGTTTGTAGTCTGTTTATGAATTTCCAGTAACTTTCTTTATTCGCGGGTGGAAGGTTTTCGAATGTCAACATCCAGTACGTAAGATGGCTTCGTCTTATGTTAACCTGGTCTAGAGAGAAGACTCAGTGAGATCTTCTGTACCATGGAGCAAGATCTCTCTCTAGATATCAGGTGGTCTGGAGATGGCTGCTGTCCTTGGGGGAAGAAAATGCCTAATGCCACACATAATGTCTGTTGTTGGAGTGTGATTCAGAAAATTAGTTATCAATAAATTTTCACGAATTGTATCTGTTTCCCTCGGAGTATGAATAGAATATCTCTTCCCAGATATTGGATTATGCGAATTGTAAATTAGAAGTAACCGGAACTTTCAGACACGACGATCCACGTACAAGAAATTCTCTTCTGTGACTGGTATTTCTTTCAGCGTGTTTTCTTATATTATCCAAGTCTTTCGGTTTCTATGTAATTTCTTAATTACGATGAACGCTCATCCTCCTTTCTCTTTCCTTTTTCTTTCATTTTTCTTTTTCTTGCCTTCTTGCTTTCTTTCTGTTGTATCCGCGGAAGTAGTGGAACGAGAATACGACAGGTGATGAACACTAATTTATTACAAACACAACAAGTACACTACTCGCATACAATTACATACAATATAAGCTACTAAGCTATGTAACCCTGGTCTCATTGTTCGTGTTGCTTCCACCTCTTATCACTCTGTCTCTCGTACCGCGATCGCCGTCTTTGGTCGGCGTAGGTTGCGCTGTCGGCATCGGCGTCACGTCTTCTGGCGTCACGTCAGAAAGCTCTGTATGAGCGCTTACCACATCCCTCCCCCCTAATCAGGGACGTCTCCGGCATCGTGTCACTCGTGACCTGCAGATATTTGCTCGTGAGCTTTTGTGATTGGTGCTGGATCCATGCGATTCCATCTGGTCCTCTTTTTCCATTTCTCCATACTCCGGTGAATTTTGCTGTGCGTGCTGCTCCTCATTTTCAGTCTCGATTTCTGGTTCACTTGTAACCGTCTGTTTATCATCGGTCGCATCATTTTCTGAATCACACTCAGGAAAAACAATATCAATATCAGGGAATACACTATCGACGTCCTCAATAAAATTCATTCTTTTTGTTAATTGATTTTGATGCCTGTCACATCTGCCCTTTGCTGTGTGAGTTATATACACCATTCCTCCTCTGATTTCCGTTATTACTCCAGGTTCCCACCAAGTAGCTCTAATATCGTACATTTTAACATATACCTTGTCTCCCTTCTTAAATTTCTTTCAATGTATGGGCATCCTCGGTTTCCTTCTCGGGACTAACAATGCCAACATTGTACGTGACTGCCTCCCTTGTAACTTTTCTTCTGGACTTTTTCCTCAACTAACTTGAGTTGTCCTGTCCGGCATCAACGTATGATGTAATGGTGCTTCCTTAGTTCTTCCTTCTTCATATGCCTTTTTCAGCGGTTTTTTAGTGTTCGCACAAATCTTTCAGCTTCTCCGTTTGATACTGGGTAAAAAGGTGGGGCACAAATATGCTTTATAACATTATCCGTGCACAATTTTTTAAATATATCACTTGTGAATTGGGAACCATTGTCAGATATTATTGTACGTGGTAGTCCTTCAATAACGAAGATTGTCTGCATGGCTTTTACTGTTGCCTCTGTCTTAATTGTTTCCATTTCTATGAAGTATGGGTAACTTGATCACGTATCCACGACTACCATGTACGTCACCCGAACAATCAACATGTACCCGTTCCCAGTATTCTTCCGGTTTCGGCCGGTTTCTGAATAATGCCTTGGCGGAGGTAATTGATACTTATGACAAATATTACAATTCTCTACCAAACTTGTTTTCTGTCGGTTCATCCCCAGGAAATAACAATTTTCTTCCAAATTTTCCTCCAATATTTTTCGATCTACTAAAATCATTGTCGGGGGTGATATATTTCGTTACATCACAGGTTTCTAACTGCGTTGTTCCATAACGAAATCCCCTTCAAAATAAATAAGTAAAAAAAAAGAAAAGGACGAGTTTTATTCGTATTAAATGTGAGCGTAACTGAATGCTCATAGAAATAAAACATGTTACATATAACGTGAAAAACTAATATGGTACCACCAACAGCAGGGCACGTAGAATCCTCTGCAATTCCTGAAAGTACAATATTTTACAGTAAACCTGCAGCACGCACGAATTGGAGTTGTAGCAAATCTAGAAGTTTCACTTCACAGATTTCAATCTGGCACTCAGTCGTTTGACTGAATCCGAGCTCGGATGGCGAGGGAATTTCGTCTCAGTTATTCGTGAACTGGTCGTCGATAAAACGTTTGACGCAGCGGTCAGCGCTTTCACATAGATCTGCTCCGCTTGGGATCTCTAGTAAGAAAAATGATTTCTAGTTGCGATCAACAAACTTATTTCACCTTGACAACATTCTGATTCGTCGAGAGAATCCTTTGTCGCCGTTCTCGATCTTTCCTAACATCCGTGTTCCCATTTCTTGTCAATTTGTCTTGCTTTGACATTCTAGTGAATTCTAAACAAACATCATTTCTCATCTAGGAAAGCGTACACATGTCGTTCTTTGGAGTAAACAAACGTTCGTTTGTTTTACGTTCGATATGAACTTGTCTTGCGTCTTGATATGAACACAATGTCTTTCGTGTGTTTACATGTATTATGTATGCAAGTGAGTAAATAACATGGAGGAATAATATGTGGCAGTTCTGAGTGTACCATGATAATATGTAGTAGTTCTGAGTATAGCATGCTGCTACACTCCAATGTCCTTCATGTATGAACCGTAGCTGATAACGGACAATAAACCTTTAGGATTTATCTTCGGTTATAAGAAAGGAATACCAGAGAGTACAGCACAAAAATTGCAACGATGGGTACTGTTTCTGTCTAACTACAACTATGAAGTGACATTCAGGAAATCATCAGCCAATGCTAACAAGGATGCGCTGTCACGAATGCCAGTGTGAGGACACTAGCACTTACTTCTACATATTGTCATAATAAGACACTGCAACACCCAGAGAAAGGCGTGATAACACGCCAGACGCCAGCAACGATGCGTTGTTTATACTACATAGCAACCGACGATTTGTATGCCCAGACGCTCTATATACAAGGCACACACATCGGACTAAACCTGAAGAAATTGTAAACATTACAAGTTCCATGGGCCAACTAAGCCAGAGGGATACGTAAATATTATCGGTTCCATGGAACCAATGAAGGCGTATTGACCAAGTAATTATACAACGCGTCATAAGTGTTTATTTGGAAAGATCTGGAGAATATAGATAGATGAAGGCTAGTTTGGATAGATGAAAGTCTCCCACCAATACTACCGAGGTGTAATCAGAAAGATAGCAACGACCAAACTTTCAGTATCAGCCCAGGTCTCGAGCAGGAAACACCTCTCTCTGCGTCGCAAGAACTTCGCCGGCTGACAAAGTGACGCGAAATCGCTGCACGTCAAATCGCACCCGCTGTCGAGCCAACAGTGAACCTCTGGCCGCTGGACCGCTCACGCTGCTGTCGAGCCAAAGTGCAGACGTCATCAGAAAGGATCGCTGGGACTCAGTCTCGCTCCAACTATTGACGCTGTGTACTGGCACGAGCCTACAAACAATTAGGAGTCGTAAGTGAAAGTTACAAACTGAACAATTCTCTCTTCAAGAAAGCAGCTGACATGGATCATCCGTGCCCCCTTGCTGTCATTAGGCGCACGAGTATTCTTTTCCAATATTTGTCATATGTTCAACCAGAAAAAAACTTGTCCTGTTTTCTTTGAGTTATCTTGAATATTTATTTTGTGAAGGGGAACTTTATTACGAAGCCAATTTCAGTATTGAAATTGTGAAGTAATAACACCAGCATGAAGTAATGAATATTTAGACAAGGATGAAGAAGAATGCCTACAGATAGATAACCTTCATCAGGAGGCATTATCAAAATTTCCCATCGATGCAAATACAATAGCCAGACAAACAAGAGAATATAGTGTTTTAAGTGAAGTACAAATATACATTCAGCAAGGATGGCCTAGGCAAATCAAGGAGGTAAAGAGTGAAGTCAGACCATATTTTCAGAGAAAGAAACAGCTGACAATAGTGGAACAAGTGATTGTGTTACAAGTAGAAGGAAACAATAGGGTGGTTGTGCCACAATCACTGCAAGAAAAAGTGCTCAAATTTGTTACCATAGAGATATTCATGAAATTTTCTGACCCCAAATATTATTGCCAATCTTTCTCGTTCAATTTGTGCGTAGTTCACTTGTTGTTTGTTCAATATTTTGGATGCAAATGCGATAGGTTTCTCAGATCCATCGTCGTATTTGTGCGAGAGAACCGGTCTTATACCGTTTTGTGAAGCATCTGTGGTAAGTGCCAATATCACTCTCGGATCAAAATGCACTAACTTTGTAGCCTTAACCAAATTTTCTTTCAACTTATGAAATGCCTCCTGGCATTGTTGTCCATTCAAATTTCTTATCCTCCTCCTTCAATTGATATAGCGGCGCTGCTATTGATGACCGTCTGGAATAAATCTTCCATAATAATAAATATTTCCCAAAAAGGCATTTAGTTGTACGTTTCCCGGTGTTGGTAGATCTACAATGGCTTTCACGTTCTTTTCCGTTGGACTCACTCCTTGTGCGTTTAGAATATGACTTAAATAAGAAATATCTTCTTTAAAAAATTCACACTTTTGTAACTTGCAACGCAATCCTGCCCCTTGTAGCACTTTAAACAAATTCTTCAGATTATTTGTGTATTCCGTTGGAGTATCACTACGATGTCATGTAAGTAATTTACAGATGCTGGCACTTGTTTCGTTAATTGTTCCGAGTATCAGAGCAGGAATTAAAGATGGCGGGAACCCATGATATCCCAAAGGGTAATCGCTGGTATTGTCTAAGTCCTAGCTACGTGTTAACCACCATGATTGTTTTTGATTCTTCATCCAAGAGAATTTACAAATATGAATCTTACTAGTCAATCTTTGAGAAATATTTACTTTGTTGTAAATGTGTCATCATCTCTTCTGGTCTTGGAATTGGGTATCGGTCAAATTCAATATGTTGGTTGAGGGTTATCTTAAAATTTCCACAAAACCTCACCGGTCCATCTGGTTTTGGTATCACAACTAGAGAAGTCGCCCATTGACTACTTATGAGTGGTTTTAACATTTCTTGTTTAATAAGGCGATTTATTTCTTCTTCTACTTTTTCTCGAATTGCAAACGGCACATTTCTTGCTTTACAGTATTTGGGAACTGCATCTTATTTTAGTAGCATATGCGCTTCATTGTCCTTGCATTTACCCAAACCATCTGTAAACAACCCTTCATTCTCTTTGCACAGCTTATCGATTTCTTGGAATGGAATTTCTTCCGATATCATTCTAACTTGTTCTACATTTCCATCCTCAATTTTGAACTAGAATAGATTAAGATTTTCCATTCCAAAAATAGTATTGACCTCCTACAAGTTTACAACCATTAATTTAATCTTTCTCACTACTCCCTTATACGTAGCCTCCACAAACACACACCCTCGAATTGGTATTTACTGTTTTCCATATGCATGCAATTTACTCTGTACTCTAAATGTGTGTGGCGACCCGATCTCTCTGTACGTTGCCATATTAATAACGGACACTGTTGCTCCAGTATCTACTAAAAGTTCAATTACTTTGTCCTTAATTTCCAAATTCACAGTGATTCTTTTCATTGTCCCTGATTGTTCTATCATCTGTACTTCTTCAACGCTCATTCTGTCCCATTCATCCTTCCTATCGTTGCGTAATCGCATCGGTCGTCTTCGACGTTTGACGCGTTTCGTTGCTTAGCACTATCAACAGGCCCTTTTCCCCTTGTATTATTTCCCAAACACACACTTCTCTGATATGACCTCTCTTGCCGCAACCAAACCATTCTGACTTCTTAAATCTGCATTGTTCACGTGAAAGTGTTAAGAAACACTTCGCACACAATTTAAACTTATTTCCAAATCTTTTGTTTTCGAAATTCCTTATGTGGTTCACTGTTAAAACGTCCATACTTGTGTAGGAACCGCAGTCACTTACCCCTACATATACGCTCCATGAATTCAGAGAACGCATTTAAAAATTCGGCGTAGCGCGTATGTTATGAACAAACGATTCCGTCACCAAGAGTGATACGCTGTTGATTCTCGATACATGCCTGCACGCTACCAGACTCACCTCGTGTCAGTGCGCTACCGCTCTCAGCTCATGTCAGTGCGCTACCAGACTCAGCTAGTATCACTGTGCACTCAACTAGCGTCAGTGTGATATCACGTCTCCGCTCTCAGCTCATAGTGATCAAGATTTTGCTCCCCCCCCCCGAACTCGTGAGTTAACACTTCTAACAAATAGCAGTTCTCTTCAAGAAATATCACGGACGTTTGCAATTTGCGTGCCGCCTGCTGTCATTGGGCATACTGCAACTATTTCTACTGACCTTTGTCATATTACGGAAATAAACCAGTCCTGTTCACTTCTTGAAACTTCACAACCTTTTAGTATATTTATTTGTGGAACGGGGATACATATTCTTTCTCTTCTTCTCTCTTCACTCCCCCCACTAAGTAAATATTATCTGCGTAGGGAGTGATATGTAGACGTACCTTACTACATATGCGACGAAACTCCCCCAAGTATTAATACATAGAGATGCATGTTGTTACACCGAGGCATTACACGCCATGTTGTTTATGCCGTCGTAAAGACGAAAGACTCAGAGGCTCATGATCCAAGGCCAGAATAATACACACCGTCCGCAAGAGTATCTCTACATACGATTCAATTTGTAAACATTAGAAGACTCCATTAGACGCGCGCGTCGTATGTACCATCAAGCGTACGTCGTCTATTTATTGAGAAACTTGGATCTGTTTATTAAGAAGCTTCGAGAAAGCTTGAATAGGCGAACCTCGACGCTGTGTTACGTCATTAACGCGTCGAGGATGTTTGAGTAGATATCATCTGTAAAAGTTTAGATTATACCAACAGCAACGGCTGGAAATTCAGTACGACGGATTCTCTTGATGAGGAAGTATCGTCTCCGATTCTAACCTCTATCAAAAGATCCAGCTCTGCGCAATAGCCCGACCTGCGGCAAACCTATCTTCAGACGCCACGATACGTCCTCTTACGGCATATAGTGCAACTACCTGCAGAAGCTTGGATGGCAGAGCCCTCTCACGGTATACAGTGCAACTATCTTCAGGAGCTTGTGCTGAAGCGCAACCTCACGGCAGACGGATGAACTCTCCCCATTACGTCGCCTACGGACAATCGCAGAACCTCGTACTCAAACGCCATCACACGGCCACATTGTGAAGACTCCCGGCAACTGAGAATTCTAGCGCCACCTC
Source organism: Laupala kohalensis (assembly GCA_002313205.1). Classification (NCBI taxonomy): domain Eukaryota; kingdom Metazoa; phylum Arthropoda; class Insecta; order Orthoptera; family Trigonidiidae; genus Laupala; species Laupala kohalensis. The sequence continues at coordinate 1,940,925 of NNCF01126744.1, read as the reverse complement.
GCGGCAGACCACGGCAGTTCTCTCACCAACCACCAAATTATTCAAAGTCGTGAATTATGCAAAGGAAACTGACTGTTGACATAACTTTAACGCACCTGTTGTTGTCACCCTGGTGCTTTAGATTCTACCAATTGTTTATACTCAAAATGAAAAATAAACATTGTCCTGTTTTCTACATAATCTTGGAAGGAGGAATCTTGTTGCGAAACAAGTCTCCGTATCGAGACTTGTGAAGCAATAAAGATCTCTTCCCCGACACTTGTGATTCTAGATGCAGTATTCGATGTCATTCCTTCATTTTTAGCTATTAACATTACTTTATTTAAGGTACGATTTAAATTTCTAATTGTTCTCATTCTCAATTGTTCACACGGTGTATATAGAATCATTATGTCTTTAATTAATGAATCCTGATACGACGTGCCACAACCTTCTTTAATACATGTGAACTTACATTCCCTGTCAGATCTCGTACTTCCGTAGCTCATTCTGCGTGCGTTTGAGTTTTCTTCATTCTGGAAGAAATTGAACCTTGCTGCTAATACATGCACTCTCTTGTGAAAACATGGATTAACATGTGAACCTTGCTTCTAATACATGCACTCTCTTGTGAAAATGGTTTAACATCTTCATTAATTCCATATAATTATATTCCGTAGGGCATTTATCCTGACACAACTTCGTTAATATCAGAAATATTTCCTGACCAACCCATGTTAACAAAAACGCGCGTTTATGCTGTTCGCCAGTTACCTTGCATGCTTGAAAGTGCTGATCCAGTCGCAAAACGTAGTCCTACATATCACGTAGTACTCTGAAAATGGATGTTCCCTCGTAATGTTTTGGGCCTGCCTTTGTTGTTGTTCTAGCGACACTTGAAATATTTGATTCTGTTGTTGTACCATTGTAGCTATTGCCTGGGCTATTTGCTCCATGCTCCATGTTCGAAACCTCGTCGCCAATTGTTATATCCGCGGAAGGAGTTGGACGAGAATACGACAGGCGATGAACATGTCATGGAAGATTCTTTATTGCATTCACAATAAAGTCTCTTCCTCTCCAAAATAAATATTCAAGAAGGTTCAATTAGAACAAAATTTATTTTGTACCGTCGTAACATAAGAAAACAAAGAATGACACCAGACGGCAGGACCAGACGTAGAACGTTCCGTGCGTATAACTCACAAATGGTTTCTGGCGAGTCGGTGGTCGGAGATGCTGTGCTTGGTGTCGGAATATCCAGTAATTCTTGCTTGAAGAGGCCGGGCGGTGATATGACGAGACGTCTGTTCACTGCCGGTCCGTTGGTAGAAGTATGAATTTGTGATTAGGTTTCTGGTTTAAATTAATCGGGCGAAGGTGTAGCAACTCTGTTCGCGGCCGATTAATAGACAGAAGTCAGTCATCAGACCGAGATCGTGCGGTGAGCGATCTGTTCTCAGCTAATGCATAGGTAGGAATGATAAGTAATCAATGTTGGTTGCCACGGGTAGGGGCATAACACTGCGTGTCAATTCTACCGCCACAAGAACCAGAACGTCGTCTCCGACCACCGACTCGCCAGAAACCATTTGTGAGTTATACGCACGGAACTTTCTACGTCTGGTCCTGCCGTCTGGTGTCATTCTTTGTTTTCTTATGTTACGACGGAAGAAATTAAATTTTGTTCTAATTGAACCTTCTTGAAATATTTATTTTGGAAAGGAAGAGACTTTATTGTGAATGCAAGAAAGAATCTTCCACGACAAGCACTAATTTATTACAGAAACAACAAATACACTACTCGCATACAAATATATAAATTATAAGCTACTAAGCTATGCGACCCTGGTCGAATTCTCCGTGTTGCCTCAATCTCGGTCCGTGGCTCATGTCACTCTGTCTCACGTACTGCGGTTGGCGTAGGTAGCGCTGTCGGCACCGGCGTGATGTCTTCTGACGTCACGTCAGAACTCTCTCTATGATCGTTTACCACACTTACTTACTTACTTAATTTCTGTAGTTCTTTCTTGTCATTTAATTAATCATAAAGTTCTCAAATTTCAAAATACGCCATGATGATAACCATTCTGTTGTACTTCCTTATTTTTGTAATATTCACTTAATTTTAAATTTGTGTATACACTCATTTGAATCTTAAAACGTTCAATCCCGGAAATTCAGAAAAAAGTAAAACGCTTTGCATACTTTTCGAAGCATAGGAAGCACAACCTATCATTGAGAATACTGAGGTTAAATAAAAACTAACAAGCATTGATTGTTTCATGTAGAAAGCGACTCATTCGTGGAGGAAAAAACAATGATAGCAAAAGTCAGCCAGTGGGTGAGAATAGGAAATATGTATGAGTGAAAAACCAACAACGATTTTTTGCTTCAACTATAAAAGATGTGCGGAAAACAATTGATATTATTCGTAGGTAAATAACTGAAATAAAGTAGGATATTTCTGAGAAACGACGAGAATTTTTCCTACTTTTAAGAAAAAGTGAGATTTTGATTAAGGCGCAAACATATTTAATTATTTATCATCACTCTTCAAAACACCTTTTTCGTCCATAATAATCAATTTTTCATCCAAGAAAAACAAGGATAAGTATTAAACACAAGAAAGAAGAGATTTAGTGCTTAAGATTATTTCAATTCTTCACTTCCTATCTTTAGTCTCTCCTGCGTGACATTTCGTCTGCCAACCACATCTGATAGGCGGGTTGCGTTTACCGAAATATGGTGTAGTGCAAAGTGCACTCGTCTCCTACCTCTGCTGGAGCTAGTTAAAATGCAGGTCTATCCAAGTAGAATTTGCAGTGGTGGAAAAAAACTGGTTTCCGGCAGGTTTCTTCGGGATACTCCCGTTTCCACTGCCTTTCATTCCACCAACATCATCATCACCTCACATCTATCGTCCGCCTTGGAGATGTTTGTTTTATCGAGTTTAGAGAAATAGATGATAGAGAAATAGATGAATCTTGATATTAATTGAAGGTTTTATAGGTTTGTCTCATTACATTTTGGTTTCAGTAAAAATGGTCAACAAGCGGAATATGCGAAATTATACTTTTAATTTTGCTTTACATTCGCATTTACAAATCGGCAATGTAAACAATTGAAAGTTATATTTTCTTTAGAATCATCATCATATATTGTCCACTAGATTTTTTGTTTTCTTTAGTGAAAGAACCGAGCGGAAAAATCACACAAATGAAGTATCACTCGTTAGAGTGTTAAAAAATGTGTTTTAGGTTTCTTATTATTTCATGTTAGTCCTTTTCTTTTCAGAGACAACGGTATTTAAAAATTATATTAAAAAACGCTACTTGACTCATCTACTTAAAAAGGACGTAACTTGACTGCTTGGGTCCAGACAAATGAAAACGAGCAGTAAATAATAAACCATATTCTTAGGGAATTGAATGTGAGTTATGTAATTTTCCATTGAGTATTATCAATGAGTACTGTTCTTTTAAATGTTTAAATGTTTCAATATGAAACCTAGTGAAACTTGCTTACAACAAGAAGATACGGTGGAAATTCTCATCTGCCTTATTATTCAGGTAAATAAATGAGTCTTGCCAATAGCGTCTCTCACCAGCGTTCTCATTGACCGTATAGCTTTACTTGAATAAGTTATCCGTCTGGTAATGGTAGTGTCGTGCAGTGTGGGACGTGATTGACTTAACAATCAGGTTCCCGCTTTCACGAAATAAATAAGGTAGACAGTTTCAGTTGAAATTTTCGCTTAACAGCGATTTATTGAACACAAGGTAAAATGAAAGGAAAGACACCGTTTGATATCACATGAAACCTGAGCGTCTTCGACTGGACGTCTGTGGCGGCTGGCCCGTGTAGAT
>NNCF01126744.1:1881469-1936794 GCA_002313205.1 Laupala kohalensis | reverse complement strand
GGTCAGACGTTTGCTAGCTTGCTTGTGATGAGCCAAGCATAGAATCTTATAGCATGGAACTCGAGTTCTGTTCCCTGTCTGGGCCTTGGAATGTGTTGGCTTTGCATTCGGACCTCATTGTTGGTCTTGGAATGTTATGCCTTGGACTGTGTTTACAACTGGGCCGTGCCTTGGAAAGTAAACAGTGGATATTCTTATCAAGTGAATATAATATTCGTGATAAATTCTTCCGATTTAATGGCACATATGATGCTGTAGTGAATTGTATTTGTAGGAATCTGTTGTTCCTGTGGCATCAGCGACTAATTGCGCGCGGGCAGGCTGATGTGGGCAAGAGCATTTTACAGGGGTAATGTAGGAAGGACATTGTAGAAAATGTAGGAAGGACACATTTCGCTACAGTAGTTATCTTTGACCATGCTGGATATTTACCACTTCCTTGTATAGCTCTACCACCGGAGAGGTAACTTTAATCGGTCAGTAGGTGATAACCCAAACATATCGGGGCGAGTGAACTACAAAAGTGGACGCCATGGAAGTAACTATTTTTGAAGGAAAAAAGAACTGGGTAACTTTAAGAATAGATATTTCTTCTTTGTATTAAATTAATTACCACCTTTTTGAAAAAGAGACATTTTCTTTTATGGTTATGGCACGAGTTATGCAATTTGAATTTTAAAAAATTGATGACAGTATTTGGTATTGCGATTTTGGGAATCTTAATTTTCTTTATTGTTTTTCAAATTATGTTTCCTTCGAGTTTCTTCTATTTTCAGACCGTTCATCGACGATTCACCAGCTTGCATTGTAATATTTTATGAGGCAGTGCCTGACGTTTTGTAAACAAACCGTATTACTGCCTCCTATGATCTCATCTTTCGAATGCGCTTTACTGTTAATTCTCGCAAAAATATGGCTTCGTCGAACGGTTTGCTGCTAGGAGTCACCCTACCAGATATGTAAGCTTTGTGAAAAGCCCAAGATCTGTCGATCAGTTAATGAAAACTGAATTAGTTACCTTCTCAGCAAGCACTTTGCAGAAGACGACCTAAATCACATTAAACGTTAACATTCTGTATGATAATATGAATTTCATTCAATTTCGCGTGCGATTAAATTGCACGTGTTTAGCTACGACATAATAAAAACTTTTTATGAACAAAAGTAAGTAAATGATTCTACTAGAAAAGAGACCACATTAGTAACTTTTCATCCATAAAACGGAAATCTCTGGAATACATGATATCACGCTCTGTGGGCGGTGGTTCAAGTGGAATTTGCAGTCGGAGACAATGTGGTTCTGTGGCTGATTTCTATGGGTACACCCGTTTCCCCTTTCATTCCACCACAACAGTAAATTATCGAAATTTCATCTCATTCACCCCTCTGTAACCACCTTGGTTTCTGTAAACCAATACTAGGGCGCGGGGTCCGCAGCAATAGTTGGAAAACAGTTTAGTGTATTTTCTGAATACATTGATCTCATAATAATGAGATGCCTGTTTTCTGTGAAACTAATGAAAAGCGTACTCGAAAATATCCATAAATAATATTGCTCGCTTAATTTTATAGGAATGATTATATATCGATGGAGGTAAATATTGAGTGGAGGTGATGGTATTAGCAAGCATTCTGGCAACGACTGTTTGAATCCTAGCTGGTGAAAATGCACGAGAATGCTCCATCATAGATGAATTTGCTCGTTATACCTACAGCCAGGTGTAGAGGAAAGATGAGAAAAGGAAAAGGAGAGTCAATCAAAAGATTAAGAGAGAATAGAACGGAAACTGAAGAAAAACTCCCTAAGCTTTCGAAACCTAATCGCTTCGGGGTCGAAACAAACAAGAGGTTGCCAAGAGAAGCAGAAAAGGTAACAGATGCGATACAACTAAGTGGAAGTAGTACCGCAGTAAGCTCATTTTAGGAAGGGAAGAAAACCCGGCTGATTGCCACAGCCACTGACCTCCGACAGGGACTGCAGGGCGATGGGGTTGTCACATCCCTACGCCTTTATTATTATTATTATTACAACTCCATTGTCTTATATTGTCTTATCACAGGAGCATAGCACACGTTCTTGTTTCGACACCTGCCTTCAGATTTCCAACAGCGTCAGTTTTCGATCTAGGGTTCTTTTATTCTAAAGGCGCGAACGCTACTAACCGAGCTACTGCAGTCCAATGCCGGTATAATCTCTCTTGGGTTGTGCTGTCTTAGAGATGGCACCAAAATATTGGTATCATGAATAGTAAATACTTCCTCTTCTTCATTCCATCAGTTCTTTTCAGAACAGAAGGCTTCGGCAAAAGACATCCATCTCACTCTGTTTTTCGCCAGCGGGATAAAATGCTTCCACGTTGTCCCAACTTCCCGGATCTCTCTTTCCACTGTCCTTCTCCAAGTTTCTCTTGGTCTACCTTGGACCAGACTACCTTGCTGATTCCAGCAGAGTTCTTTTTTCTCAATTGCTTTCTTCGATTTTCGTAGGGTGTGACCGATCCAATACCAATTTCTGCGTTTGATTTAAGGATTGTTTGGAAATTCGTCAGCTTTTCCAGTATTTCTTTATTTCATATCACCAGTGGCCATCGGATATTAAAAATTCTTCTTAAACAGCGATTTGTGAAGACTTGCAGACGCTGAGTTATCTGAGTGATCTTCTACGTTTTTGCTCAATAGAGAAGTACAAATACGACTCAAATGTAAAGTCTGTATTTCTCTATTGAGTAGAAACGGGGAGTTTAGTTTTAAGAGAGATGTTTCTACACTTCTCAGTTGTATAAAACTGATATTTGCCTTTGCAATTCTCTGCTTTACGTCTTTTTCCGTTCCACCAGTTTGCGTCACTACGCTTCCCAAATATGTAAACTCTTCGACTCCTTCAATTTTTTCTTGTTGTATTTCAAAACCTGCTTGTGTTGTTATATTCAATCTCATAGATTTAGTTTTCTTGAAATTGATCGACAGGTGAGCTTTACGTGCTTCTGTACATGATCTTTCCATTCCAGTAAACGTTTCTGATAAGAAAGTTGTCGTCCGCATATTCCAAATCCTCCAACGACCCCATTAAACCCCATCTTATTCCTCTATTTGCTTGCGCTGTTACTTTCTTCATTATGTCATCTAGGACTATGATAAATAACAGAGGGGACAGGACACATCCCTGTTTCACTCCAGAATTGATGGACAGCCACCTTGATGTTTTACTATTGCGTACGATGTAACATGCGAAATCATTGTGTAGTTCTTTTATCAAACTTATCAGCATTCTTGATATTTTATAATTTTAAGCACCTCCCAAATCCATTCCCTTTCAAGGGAGTCAATAACCCTTTTGAAGTTCACAAAAATTGCATAAATGCGAATTCTTCATTCTGTGCTTTGCTCTGTGCATTTTCCTGGACGGAATCCTGCCTGTTCTATTCGTATTTCATTTTCAGTCTTCTTTATACTATTAAATAGAATTTTTGACCACATCGTATTGGGTACTGATAATATTGTGATGCCGCGCCAATAATTGCAGTATGCTAGGTCTCCTTTTTTGGGGAACGTTATCAAAAGCCCCTCCTTCCATTCATCTGGGGTCTTTTTGTTTCCAAATTCTTCCAAAAAAGTGGGAGAGTATTTTTGTGGTGGTACCGACGTCATTTAGGAGGATTTTTGCAGTAATATGATTTGCAGTAAATAATATCAATACAAGGGGTTTTTCCCTGGTTTAATGCAATTTAAGACTTCTTTCATTTCTCTTTCTCTAGAAAGTTTCATATTCCCTCCATTTCCTGCTCTCCCTTCCTTCACATCTCCCTTCTCATTCTCCTTATCCTCGTCGTCACATCTCTCATCCTGCAACAGCGGACTAGCGTTCGTGCTTTTTGCCTAGTTTTGCTTAATTTTTTTCTGTAGTTTTATCCTCCTTATATCTTCAATCTTTTCCCACGTATCTTCTGACATCCATGTGACTTTTTAAAACCCAACATTTGTTCATTCACTTCATTTATCCCGGACCCTATCATATTGCAGTAACTCTCTATATGGTCAGTGGTTTACTAGACTTCAAATCGGTTCTTTAGATTTATATTAAACGTGTTACTTATCTGGGGATTTTGCGTTTTGATGTGTCATATCTTTTTCTTTGTATATCTGGTATGTTCTTTGAGGATAGGATTTTGACTCCAATAGTCGTTAATAGCAGATGGTGGTCACTAGCAATATCAGTACCTCTTTTGTTTCGTACATCTAAGAGTGATTTTCTCCATTTCTTGCTACCTGCGACTGCAAAAAATACCTGAGCTGGGGTAGCAAATATATTGGCTGCCAGCCGGATAGACAACACATGATCTCGCAGAGCTGACATTCGTCTGCTATGACGTGATTTTTCGTCCTTCTGAACCACAGCGTTTAGCATTATCTCCACATCGTAAGTAGCTAAACTACAAGTTAAGAAATGGGAACCTATAGTAGAGGATACTGTCAACCAGTAAGCTTGTAATATTGATTCGATGTGAGTCGACGTCGACTCATCGGCATGCTTTCTTCTTTGTATGACTTTCTCGACGATATTCATTTTTAATACAACTCCACGATCTTACCTTGTTTAATCACAGGCGTTCAGCAAACGTTCTTTTTTTTCGACGTCCGTCTTCAGGTATCCGACAGCGCCAGTATTCGATTCAGGCGTTTTCGTCTGAAGGCGCGAATGCTACCACTAAGCTAATGCAGTACAATGTTTCATTGTCGTGTGTTACGCTGTGTAAAAGTTGGCACCATAAAACTATATTTTTACATCCCAAGAAAATAGTTTTTATGTATCCAAACGTTTCTTTATTTTGAATATACTTGAAATTTACTCTTTTTAGATTAATACATTTGAAAATATTTATTATTAAAAATAATAATTATGTATTCCCCAACATTAACCTTCAGAAATTCCAAATATCATCAGTGTACGATTGCTCAACGTCGAGAAAACGATGTAAGTTTTCGTCTAGACTTCAAGTTTCGGGCAACACAACGTCAGGATGGCGTTATTGTAATGAATCATTTTGTTCAAGTAAACAACTATTCATAGTTGCGAAAGTCAAGGTCGATTTGACTCCGTAAGACAATAGCTCAGGTTGCAACACCTCAGTCATGAGTCAACGAACCGAATACATCAAAGGCAGCACAACCGAGTGTTATTTAGCGGCAACTACGAACAAGATCGGCGGCGAGAACAAACTGTAGCTATGTCAGTTTTTTGAACGGGACTGAGCTGCTGCGCACAGAACGTATATGCTATAGCTATTGATGTAACTTTCTTCCTCTCGTTCAAAACAGCGTTAGCTTCCTCAGTGATAGAAAATTGTTCTCGTTCAGACGAAAACTCTTTTAGGGCAGCTACAGCGTAAACTGTGGGAGCTAATGGTGCTTTATGTCCCCTAGACAGCCAACGCGTGAGATATCACAGCTAACTTTAGTCTTAGCTATCCAACTTATGTTTTTTCATGTGTACTCTTTTGGAATGGACAAAGATACACAGCAGCAGCTTTTCTCCTTTCACCTGCCACTCATCATCTTCCTTTCACTTATTCATCGTTTCATCTAACTCATTCATCCCGTTATGTTGGGGATCACCTCAAAATATGCAGGTAAAATCAATTCCGATAATTTTAATGACCATAAAAAAGGTTTTGGGGGTGGATCAGATTATCCCTTACTCCAATTCAGCTTAATTGTTTCGTAACTTGTAATAAAGTCCTTGCTTTTCTGAACAATTTTTCATTTATATCTCCTTCATGCTAAATCTGCTATGTTATCTCTAGAAATTTCCAGACAAAGAACGTTCTGGAAATATGATTCTTGAATAATTTCTCCTATTAAATTTTTCAATTCTTTGAAGTAAATGAATTAATAGGAGGTACGATTTTTCGAATTTGTACGAACCAACATAGGCGTTCGACAGGAATATATCTGTAGGACGCGATCAAACAGCAATTTTTTTTTCCGAACTTATACAGCACTCTCATGAATATGCTTATGAACAAGTGTCACGGGGCTGACATGATGCAAAGGTTTTTTACGATAGGTTAGGTTACGAGTTCCGCTGGCGACTCAGGGTCTCGCGCGCCACGTGTGTGTGGGCGTTCTAAGAGGCGCGCCTTTCTAAAAACCCTTTCATGAAACTGTGTTGATTCTCGATAACGATAATATCCCTTATGGCAAGCTGCTCCCATGTTATTAGAACTGCGCGAACATCCGGGCACGTATATACCATTTTATTCACTATTACAGTAAACTCCGCACTTTAAACCCCAATTTACACGTGGGTCGATTCGCTCGCCGCGGCAAACAAACCTTCCTTGTATCACTCTTTCTACGCATCAGGGAGCTATTTCTCTAGACTCAGGGTATTTAGACCACACACGGAAGGTACGCACTTAGGCGTCTCCCACCACATCGATATCCCCTACCCTTTCCCCAAACGTATCTGAATGCATGGGCCGACGCCCATCCCCCTCCACAAATTATCGTAGGGCCGTGTGCAACGTTTCCCTTTCCGATTACTCCTCCTACCACGGAGAGCGTTTCAATACATTCCGATGGCCACGTGGAGCCTCCCACCCCTGTGAGGGCGGGTCATAAGGTTCGTTGCGTTCCCGGGAAGATGCACCCCAATCCCTGCGACATCCCTCGAGCTTACTAAAAGCAGAAGACCACCCATCCCAAGGGGCTAGAGCTAGTCTTTTGGGGAACTCACTGGAATCGCGATGGACGGAACGCCCGAGGATGTGACGAGACTTGACGAGCACGGCTGGACGCGAGAAGCGTCAGACGTCACTCACCGCGGCTCCTCGGAGTGCACCAGCTCTGTTGTCGATGTGCTTAACGGTAATTATATGCACATGGAACATTCTAATGGATTCTGCCGTCTCTTTCGCCTTTAAGGCATATCAATTCAATGTGTTGAGTCTTCGCCCCGATAGGGGCTTATAACGTAAATGTGTATTCATCAGCCCATGAGGGCTCACTTGCATTTCAATCATTAAACCTTTGTTATATTTTAATATGTATCTATATTTTATTAACCAAATCCTGGATAGGGAATCCATTTTAAATAACCTCTCTGCCAAGCAAGTTACTCTATTTAATCTGGGGCCTATCCCTCCCGCTGTTGGGACGAAGACAACGCTATAATATATACATAGCGACCCCAACGCGACACACGTATATGCCTATGAACAAGACTAAAATGTTGTTGTATAATGTTTTTATATTACTTTTTATTTCTGTTCTAATATAATCTAACCTAACGTAGACGGCACAAGTCAGAGTCGGTGTAAAACCATTTCGGCGTGATAGCGAAGCTTGACATTTTTAATATTCTTTGATCATTAAATACGTTTGGCGGCATTGCTATCGGTTAAAAGTGAGTCCACCAGTCCACGCAAGTTCAAAGTTTCCCATAAACATGACCCACTGAGATGCTTGTGGCTCCATCAAAGTCCTTCCTTTCCGTCGCGTTGCAATAGCGACCGAAAGGGGACAAGGCCGCTCGCCAGAGGGTCAATGAGGAGCTTTGACTGAAGCACAGAGAAGGCAGTTGCATATGGATGAACGCGGGAGAAGGCTCTACATCGTCTAAGCGAAGAGAGATCGACCTGCCTCAGGGATCGACAAAATCCCACAATCGATACGCTGCAGAGAACAAGGTGACCGGAGTGGAATTTTAAGAGAAGGGTGCCATTAGCCGATACGAATTCGCGAGTTAATGATGTGTTAACCAAGTTGTTTCTATTTTCATTTATTTTACGATGCACTTTAAAACATTGATTTTTTTTAGTATATTACTTTATATAACAAATTCTACTTGTTTATAATAACTCCCATCTCCAACACAGTCGTGATGTGGTTCCTGAAAAACAAAAATTTTTCGATTTCTTAAGTCTCTTTTCTACACAAATGGGTATGCTTTGATTAACAAAAGTGTCAACGACACGTTGTGTTGATTAAAATCAGTTATTCAATGTGTCATTAAGTTTTTTTATTAGCCTCATTCAGTTTCATACTTTGGTTTGTTTTAGTAAACAATTTCACTGGGGTCTTATCATACGTCACAAGCATTATAATATTCTCATAAAGTATTTTTATACTATTTATCTTGAGTTACATTGAGGTAAATAAATGACAAATCCAATAGTTACCATTTACTAAAACTGTTATAATAAAAAATTACAAAAAATGTGTTGTTTCGTGTTCGCGACGCTCGATGTTAACCTCATATTTCTCTAGAATATATATGCAAACTAAAATTTAATCGATTCAATATACTGAATGAAATGACGTTTTCTGTCCACGTCATATAAGTCTATTGTTTTGTCTACGAAATAAGCCATGATTATTCTTAAAGCGATTTAACTTTAAGTAATTATGCACATAAATAATTTTTGAATTTTTATTCAGCTTAATACTCTTCTTGAAATCGTCGGTTTGCTGAAAGGTTGAAATTAGAGAGGAGAAAACTCGATTTCATCGCATTGAACCTGAGGAAATTCATTTCCGACAGATGATGAATCTTGTTCATATGCCTTTCAATCGTCATGTGTTCCACACTCACATCAAGGCAACGGAAAATGGAGAGCTCCTTCAACGGTGGATTCAATCAAAAACCAATCACTGAGCACTGACATTGGACATTCGCGCCATTGAGTTTTTAAATTGAATTTAATGCATACTCGATCGCATGAATAGCAATTTTATACCCTCAGACAAGTAATATTGTCTCAGGATTCGTTTTGCTCGAGTTCTAGCCCTCAAAACATATTTTTTTCCTGGAATAATTTCTATCAACATCTCTTTTAATAAGGAGATTTCTTCTTCTCTACTCCATACGTTTTAAGCTTTATTTCAGAAATGTGTATAACTCACAAAGACTGTTGCATGGAATGTTATTATTTTTTAGGTAATGTTTTTCTTAATCTCATCAAGTTTGATATTTTGTTATAACTAATTCTTTAAATGTTTACTTAAGTTTATTAATGAGACTGTAATATTATGTAATATTTTCCTTAAGTAATCCTCTTAATAAACTAACAAATACGTAAAATAAAAAATATTAATATCGTCTGGTATGAGATGCGAATAATTCGAGAGTACAAAATGACAGATATTGTGTCGTAAAACTAATGTTGAAAAATCTACACTGAACCACACGGCGAATGGCTAACCTACTGTTTTAGTCCCAGTTTTTCAATTTCTCATTTATGTACTCTCTATATTATATAATGACAAACTAACAATTCTTATGTACTATGTAATTTTGCTATCTGAATTTATTTTCTGTTCATTCGTTTAGGATTAGTGAAAGTCACTGGTATTGCAGTTTTCATTCCGAATTTAACGCTGTTTATAAAGAATTTAAAGAATTGAATCGTAGAACACCAGAAAGCAACATACAGACCCTGGAACCATTCTGTAGTTTTGGTAATATTTTACATAATTAAATTTCTGGTAATACGACAATGAAAGTTCATAGACATTCTTCAGCATCGAAAAAAAATTAATCCTTTATTTTTCCACCAACGCCATACTTCAGCATTGTTATGGTCTGAAGATGGTCAATATTCTACTAAATGAGTTCTCACTTAAAATGATAATAAAAAAATGGAATGCGAATGCCAGAAAATCTTATTTTTCATTCGGTACCTTACCAGAAGTTACAAAAGAAATGATTCATTAAAGTTCATGAATGGGAACAAGTTCTAAAGTAAATATGTTTTTTATATTTATTCAGAAATAAGTGATGTTTTTTTCTTAAGGGTCATTCTTTTTAATTTCCCATACGATTCCACTCTAAGAAATGTTATGGTAGGTAAAGTTGAGATGCCGCATGAAGCTTCAGAGTCGCTTTTTGGTGTCCCCTGGACTTGACAAAGAGAATAAAGCGTGCAGACTGATGTAGCTGGGAGTACGGGCTGATGTAAATAGATTGGAATAGAGTGGGTTCAGGTGCGTGCAGGGGTGGACGTAAGAGAACTCAATAAGGTTCTTTTAGGAGTGGGACGAGTCACGTTGTAGGTACTCAAGTAACCAATTTGTTACAAACGGTGGCTTTGTGTGGCAGATCCTTCCTGGTAAAAGAAGAACGCGAGCTTGACCTCGTAAGTCCCTGCGAAAGACAGCAAAAAATGAAGGTAGAAGTCAGTCTTCTTTCTCTTTACACCGAGAGAAATTTGTTGTTTGGGAGATTTCCCAAGATTGGGAGTCTACATTAAGGAGACATTGCAATCTGATACATGTTTATCTTCAATTCTGGATGTATAGAACTTAATTTAATTTTTATAGAATGATATGAAGTGTATTGGTAACATATTCTGGGAAAAATATGCCCAGGAAAATTGATCATTCATACCAATATATACCAGGTGTTTAGTACATGCAAACCGCTATGTAACTAAAATTTTATTTGATATTTTAATGACATTTTTGTTTCTGATCCTACAGTCTAAGCTTATTTTCAACACAGAACTTACGCTGGATAAAATGCAATGTGCAACTGACTTACACATAAAATAGCAGCCGATTATATAGATTGCATGGTTGACGATTTTTCCGGTTATATTGTATTTCTTATTTGGTTCTTTTTAACAAGCTACATTTCGTCACTACTATTGCCAAATTTCCGGGATAAATATTCCCCTGTATTTTTGTTGGTGTATATTTAAACGTGATTAAATTTGGGGTTATATTGGGTTGTTTCTTTCTACTATGGGTTGATTATTATATAGATCAGCGCTGTTCGACTGGGGACGTTTTTCCGGCCCTTGAGTTATAGAATATTTTACATAATTTTTTCATCAAACGTTGGGGAGACCGTAATTATGTTATATATCCACGCAATGAGATTTAATATTTGACGTGTCATGTCCGGTGAGATAAATTGAATATTATGTCAACCTCGTCAAGCATTACAATACGAAAATATTTTTTCAGAATATTAAATATTGAATTTCTTTTTGTCGGTAAATAAATAAACATTTAATTTTCTAGTTTGTAATGATGAGAATAAAACTATCACATTACAAATAAATAAATAAATATTAACATACTTTTATTCGTTGGGCAACATTGTGCCAATCCCCATCCCGTGCCAACCTCGTCGATTGAAAGTGTACAGAAAATGAATGGTTCACGAACTAAGAAAAGTTGGATAATCTTATAAACATACCATAGTTTGAGATATTGGTCAAAAAGAAATTAAAAAAAATATTTATAACAGAAAAATTTAACCAGATTGAATTGCTAAGAGTCATCCATAGTTATTGACGCTTTCAAAACTATGACTTAACGATCCACAAATTTTTACGATCTTCTACTTAGACAGGTAAGCAGATCCGAAAAATAAGTTTGATTTAAATAGTGCATGTACTCCTCGAAAACTTCTCTCGTTATAAAAAATTTACAATATATTTCGTACAATCTTACTATAATCATGTAAAAGAGAGATCGGACTATAGTTTGGAATGTGTGAATGTTTCGACAACAAGAAGAGAAATTTTGGAGTTGGTAATAATATTGAAAAAATTACCGTGACAATCTTGACATTGATATTAAAATGTTTTGAAGTTTGTTCAGTGCCACCCGTACTTGTAATAGAAATCTCTTTGCCACATATCTATTCGCACTGTGGTACAGGGCTTGAAATTCTCCTCTTGACGCGTGATGCAGGTTAAAGCTTCGTGTGATGCGCATTGACTGACAAGTGCATGAAACCAGTCTGTCTTGTGTATTGGGTCGACCGTTCCCATTTGACCTCCTTTCAAGCCGCTGTTTGAGGTCAGTTACGGTCGAGAAAGGAAATAATTCACAAACGAAAGTGTCTGACAATATTAACACACGAGTTGTAACATCTACAATCTTACAATTTCTGAAAAAAAAAAAAACAATTTATTTTGCAACCAAATGTCAGGGTTGTCAAAAATGTTCACGTTTTTACGTGAATTATCAGTGAAACTACCTTCCTCATATATTATTAAAAAACATTAACCGGGGTAATTGTGAGATTTGTATAAGTAGAATAATTCTGTCATTCAGTAAAGTAACTTTTATTTCACTCAATATACTATAGTTAACTCAAAAACGAAAATAGAAGTGAGTATTAAGTGTCTATAACATTTCAATTTAAACATAATGATACTTTCAAGTTCTCTAAAACACATGAATTGCTAATTAAAATATATTTTTGAAATTCCCTTTGACGTTTGAGCATGAAACGAATATTGTATTAATGCTACTTCGTGCTGAATGAAATATTGAAATAAATGAGTATTTTAATACAAAAAATTCGGAACGTATCAAATCAATATTTTATTAATTACAAATATGAATATTTTAACAATGTTTCTATGATTGAATGGATTATAGAAAGTTCATTCCTCTGCTTGCTTCAAATGCAACCCTAGAATTAAATAAATAAATAAGTAAACAAGAAATGGACTCATAGCTTTTGATGTCATCAGTGCTATAACGTGAGTTAGAATGGGTAAGCAAATATTCGCATTTATGTTTCCTTATAAAACCATCTATGTGATGCAAATATTAGTGGCATTGTCGTGGTTAGTATTGAGCAACCAAACATGTTAATGTGTAAAATGAGTAGCAACATTCCTTGAAAACTTCTTACGTTCTGAAATCTTTACCATTGTAAAAGAGACGAATCGGAGAACAATTGGGAATGTGTGAATGTTTCTCCAGGAATACTGCGGAAATGAGAGAAATTTGGGAGTCGCTTATGATATTAATAAAATAAAAATAAGATTGCAATTACTCTTTATTTTGAAAAATACAATTAAATGGTCTCAAATTTTCTTCAATTCACTTTTTTTGACTTTTTTCCACCATCGAATGCAAATTGCACTCAGACATATATTTTCCCTAAAGTTCCTATGCGATGCAACCAACATTGCATTTATGTCGTGATGAGTATGAAAAAACAACAATAAAAAAACAAGAGAACCACTGCAACCATTTACAACTAAAATTGATTAATGAATCCCACTAATCATGATAATTGTGTTGACATAAATTATTTGAAAGATATATTTTAGAAAAAGTTTTTCTTTACATCGTAGTTATTCTCTATTTTAATACGAAGTGTGGTCTGATCCATCTCGAATCGGATCTAATTTTGAGATGACGCGAGATTTTGAAGAATTGATATGGTTGTAATCCAGAATAATAGAGAAAGTGTGATTATAATGCTTAAACACAACACGCGGTGGATACACCACGAAGAAAACATCCATGTCTTCTGCGATATTAGAAACCAGACCTCAGAGTTAGAAGACTCCACTGATATCGGTCACATGAAGCGACACTCCTGAAATATCTACAGATATATTCGAAATATTCGTAATTAAGGGACTGACTCATTTATTGTGTTGTGAATTGCATTAAGTGAAAACTGTGACGAACCGGGACTCGAACCCGGGACGTCCTGCTTTGACCGCAGGTGAGCTACCACTGCACCATCCATCTCGAGTCGCGAAGCCTATACACAACATCCGCCTGGCCTACACCAGTGAACCTGCGTCACACACATTTGAAACGTTGTTGAAAGTTGAAATGTTAACATTGAGAAGACAATGAAGAGTTCTGATTCTGAAACAGTTTTGAACTTTCATAGTAGAACAATTAAAACTAAATATCATAATGGACGATAAAATTAAATACAAGTTTCACCCGTCATTCAAAATGGCGTTTCCATGAAAGGTTTTGCATGCCCTGCACGGACGGCGTGCGAAACTTTGATCTTCTTGCTACTTCATCTCCTTTGTAAGTTTTCCGTCCAATCTCAACGACTTAGCGTCGCTGGAGTGACCACAGTGTGTGACCAATATGAAAAATATATTTTTTCCATCTAACACAGGTGAAACTCAAATTTTGTAATTCTAAAATAATACTAAGAAGCAAAAACCGTAAAAAATTATAAAGGAAATAATGAAACAAAAAAGTAACATGAAGAATACAACAACCAGACTAAAAAAATTAAAAACAAAACGTAATACATTTTTCCATTTGGATAAAATTTAGAAAGTGAAAGAAAATCAATTATCTAAACTTTATTTTATTGACTGGGTGGATTCTAAAGATTTCGTCATTCATTTCGTTGTCTGGGTGAAGAGGTAAAAATCATAAATATACAAGCGTCAATATCTGAACAGTGATATTTTGTGATAGTTTCAGCACATGAGAGAAAAATAACAAAACAGTAATGACATAATGCCATCAGATAGAATTATGTAAAGTGGGACATTATATGTATCATGCCAGAGATATTTAATTATTCTTTGTTTAAATCTAGGTACGGTAACAGACATAAAAGCTACTAGTGAATAGTCAAATTTTTACCAGGATTAAAGGGAGATATTTCATTTTGCCTGACCCAGAGGAAAATTAGTTACTCTCGTGATTGACTGAAATTACAGCATGGAATATAATGTGGGTAGGTCAAGGGTCATCACAGTCACATCATAATGTATTCGTCAGATCTAATTTTGGCCCAAAGTCAATTATTAGTTCGGGATAGTTATTTGGGCATTTTCGTTCGTTATGGACAGTATAATGAAAATCCACGCCAAGCTCGAAAATGGGGAGGTACGTGAAGTATGATAGTTGGACAAAGAGTTGTGGAAATGCAAAACCTAATATAGAGGACATTGTAAACCCATTACAGAAAAAGAAAGACGTTATACTTAAATCATGATACACGTAAGATTATCGTCTCCAAAAGCCGAGAACGATTTCATACTGTTAAATATTTTTCGTTATTACCAAGTTTCCGCATAAAAACAATGGGTTGTCTTGGCCCCAACACGGCAAAGATGACGAAATCTTTTATCTCTTTTTTGCAATCTCATCTCTTCATTATAACTCTTTATTCATCTCTGGTTTTCTGAAATTGTACTGACCACTTATTGCAAGTAGAACGTATTATCCCTACCCACTTTTAAAAATAAATATTATTTGCTCGCTCCATAATTAGCATCACTCGAACTATTAATTTCTATTTGTTGGATTTTGATTTTCAACCATTTAAGTTTCATATATTTGCTTAAATGATAATAATTTATCTTTTGTGATGTATATTTCTACTTTCACTCGTTTAATTTTTTATCCGTCCGTATCCTCTGCTGGTCTCCTAAAATGTATTTTCCATGCGTTTGAAAACTATTGTAATGGACGCACACATTCAAAATACGTATCACTCTCACAGAGGTTTTTCAGTCAATGTTTCTCCCTTGCTTTCTCCCTTAGTCATTTTATACAAAAAAATCCTACTTTATAGTCGTATTTACATGCGCAAGTGTATTTTATAATCACGTATACAAGAGTAAAGGTTTTTCTGGTTGTCATATTATTATTATTATTATTAAAATTCATAATTAAACCTTGTAAAGTCTATGTTTCACAATTTTCAGACAATCAATTTCATTCACCAATTCCTTATCACTTCCTTCATTAGATTTTAAAATCTATTATAGAATTTATTTAAAATCTAATGAAGGTGAAGTGATAAAGAATTTGTGAACGAAATTGATTGTCTAAAAATTGTGACACATTGACTCAACAAGGTTTAATAGTGAACCAACATTTAGAAACGAATCTAGGTAAAGTATGTTTGGCGTCTTAATTTAATTTACTACTCAAGGAACGATGTCGCAGTTCCGCTATAACCTTGAACTACTTCCGGCTTTAACAAGAACTTCTCCTGATGTCAAATTGACCGGTTAACAACTCGGACCAACGCCTGAGCAAACGACCTCATAAACTCGACTCAGCACACTGTTTGTGTAACTTGTGAAAACATCGAAGACACCAGGCTGTTGACTAAGATTCCACCGAATATTGATGGATGCTTCCTATCGCGTCATGACCCCCTACAGATACATCAAACATTACGTTACTGAGTTGTCAGATTAAGATTATTTAGCTGTCTAAAATTATGGATAAATATAGTACTTATTTTACTTTAGTTTATATATCTCTGATTTAACATTAAATTCCTTTACTTCATTCCTGAAATTATGTGAATATCGTTCCCTCTGTACGCATTAAATTATTAAATATTGAACTATTTGACTTATGTTTACAATTTTGAGTTGCACTTATACCCGTGCAATGTATTGTATAATGTTGCGGACCAATTTTTTTCTTTTCATTTTTTTATGGAAAATGGTGTGGACCATGTATAGCGGTTAATGCGTCTTTTTACCTCGCCTGATGACGTCGGTACAAACCCCGTTTAAAATCGGGTGAAATTTGTTGTAGCGGTCAAGGAAGTTTGCACTGGTTTTCTCGGCGTTTTTTTGTTTTTCTTACCATCAGCCTATCGTAGTAAGTTATAATTACCCTTTCCTCACGTCTTCTCGAATTAACAGGCTCGGGGAGACCATGCAGGTAGGGCACCCAGTATCCTCGTGATGCCCCTGCTACAAGGTAGAGACTTCATTTAATTCTCCACATAGCGATTCCCTATGAAACGGAACGAGGTACGAAATTAAAGAAGATCAATGAGGCTGTACTAAATTAAGTGACCGCGGATTAACTCACCAGAAGATTGTGTTTATGACAAAAATTTTTAAAATCATTTTTTATATCGAGTGCAAATTTTATTCATTATTGTCGGTTGTTCCGTTGGTAGTGTTGGTGTATAATGAAAATAATATATTAGAGTCTTTAATTCCTCCTTTTCACAAATTTAATAAGTAAGATATTTTTAATTTGAGACTTTAACAAAATTTTTGTTAAAATTCGCGTCACAGAAAAATTAAAATGCACAAATTAAAACCCGTTCCACGGTCGTATTTCTTAGGATTGGGAATAAGATTGATGTTACATTTCAATTTGATACTATATGAGACAATGGAGTAAAAAACTTAATTCTAAAAATTAACAGTTACTTTCTTATTGTAAGCGTATTAGATGTCGTGGCTGTGATGGAGTCATCGAGTACTGGGTATTGACAATTTGTGCGAACGAGTATTTGAGAAACAGATCTATAACAATCGACAACGTATAGTTGTAATTAAAAATCGGGCCACTTACATTTTCCTGGTCGGTCTTTTTGGCAGTAACTTAGGCTCTCATATTCTATGAGATGACTGGTGCAGAAATGTTGAAAGGGAACCTAAGTAATTAGGAAAGGGTCAACCAGCCTTTAGCGTCGAGCTCACACCATATCTAGTTAGAGATGCCGCAAGTGTCAATGAAACTTCTCTCAGTGTTTCAAAGACTGCCTTGTCCTCCAGTATATGATCTCAGACCTTGACCGATTTGAGTCGTGAAGTGATGCCTTGAGATTTATTTTTCATGGAAACGTTACGTGCTCACACACGAAAATTTGCCTCTTTTGTTCAGTGGTCGAAAAGAACAAACACTATGAAAAAGAAAACATTTTTCCATAGAAATCATCACTTACATTTCATATCATACCTTGTGTGATAAACCTCGTACACTGAACCCTGCTCCCTCAGAAATTTCACCTGAATAATGTTCCCGGTTTTCAATAATTTTCATGTTCTGGAGAATTTGATAGAAGTATTTCTATAGAACAATGGTTCTCGAAGTACTCAATTCAATGATACCAAAAGTAACAAAAAAATTAGAATGAATACTCTCCCCCGCCAATCCCATGAATCCTTAATAACTGTTAGCTTCGTATGTTTAAATATTTGTTCAAACACTTACTTATTTTAAATCATGAATCGTCTTTTATCACTTGAAGGCAATGTGCTTTAGCATGTTGCGCTCATACTAGATTCATTATGGAGAAACAATCTCACTAATTTGTATTCCTTACACTGTATTAATAAATCAAGAGAAACGTTCCAATGACTTTATCCTCAAAATAAATTCATTACTTTTTATGCGTTAATTTTATGATAATCAATTCAGTTCCCCTTGTTATATAACATTTTGAAAGAGGTAGTTGTAATGAATTGTGTTGATTTCTTCGTCATAAATTTTAATGTCTCGTCAACCTTTTACTCATTTATTAATACTTTTTTATAACAATATAAAAGTCCGATAGTATGAACTACTGAAGCTATGTTTTTTGCATGAAGTGAAATTAAATGTTCATCGATGGCAAAGAAATAAATTGTGGTGAAATTCCCTTCTTCTCATTAATGCAGTAGTTATGTGAAATAAATGAATAAACACCCATAATGTCCTCGATAAATAACAAACAACTTCATTCCAATTGCATAGAATGGAAAATTGCTACATATACACAAATGAAGTAATTAACCTCAGTTTCAGAAAAAATTAAGGAAAATCAATAAACTATCAATTAGAATGGTAAACGACGAAAGAAACTAATGTGTTTCATGTGTTATAAAATTGAGATAAAAATTTATTTTAACTAATAATGTTTCAAAAATATTTAATTTCAGTTTTTATTACTTTTACCTGTTTATTATAAATAATTTAATACGTAAGATACCACAGGGAGACGTAGCGTATATAAAATTATGCTGTAAATATATTGAACAATATNATATATATATATATATGAACAATATTTCTGTAGAACCATAAATCTATGAAAAATTATTTAAAAAGAGTCGATAAGGAAGGTAGTTAGGAGGTAGAAGAGATTTGTGTTTAGAAATGGAAACTTATGATTGTTTCCTTTTTTCGTGTCAACACAACATACGAGAATTTTTAATAATATTAATTACTTATTCACAAAATCGACCAAATATAACAGATCGAAGCAAGACTCACGTTTAAACGCACTTCCTCTGCCTTTGATGTAATTTTGAAGCCTGTCTATGTCTCAGTCAGTTAACGTTATATTCGGAGTCTGTAGGTGCGTCTCTGTTGTGGTATAAGTCCTGCTGGAAAATTACATAAGATGCACATTGGTTGAATAAAATGAAAGCAAAGCAAAATCCAACTTGGATCATTTTGGGGTTTACCTTGTTACTACTCTTAGATCTACAAATTGGCATCTTGACAAAAACTACTTTTAATAATCTTTTCCAAGCTGATAAAAGACTTGTCTCATATACAGCGACCCTCTAGTAATACCGATAAAAACTAGAATAAGAAATTACTGCAATTTCACCAACTCACAAATTTAAAGATGGTGTGATCAATGCTTGTCTGATTGTTTCAGTAGGAAAATCTTCAGAACAAGACATTATTAGATAATTCTTTCTTCTTTCGTTAAGAAACATATTGCTCTTACATCTAATACAAAGTTACGTAATTTCCCAAATCTTACTTTCTACTACTCTATTTATAGTATGGATTAGTTTTTAGATTTTTTTTAGGTTTTCAATGCGAAGGGGAGGGGCTTTCATCTCGCATCCAAAGTGTGATTAAGTTCTTGAGAAGCTTTTATGAACACTCAACCCTAGAGCAGAGCTTTCTGTTAAGTTAAAGGTCACGAACAAGGGCTGTGGTATAATCAAAGCGAAGTAGAGAGAGACATAGCTTGATCATTTAAAAGAAGAGTCTTTGAAACAAAGAAATGGTATTGTATTTCTCGTAAACTCTCTTTATAAAAGGAACAATACATGGAAGTAATGTCAAGGATCGTAGAAAGAAGAAAATCTTTTAAAGACCAAATAGTTGGAGAGAGAAATAAACTTTTTCTGGAGTGCGGTGCTACGTTTGGATAAGATTATCCTAAACACACGCAAGATGTAAAATTCGGGTAAAGAGTTCGTTGTTTTATTAATATAACTTTAAACATTTTAGGCGTGAAAAGTCATATTTAGTGTATGATTGACATTGCGTTTCTTCTGATAAGATTACCCAGTGCATTAAATTTACTTTACATACACAAAACTATATAAAGCTATCATCTCAATGCGTTCCATTAAAAAACAAATTGTAAGAATTTATAGTACATTTTTCTGAAATGAAGTAAAAGTTTTAAACGTAAATTATATAATAGCAAATTATATTTCAGTGGAATCACAACTTTACAATGGGAATAATATTACGTTTTATATTACTGATTTGTTTTTTTTTAATTTCTACATTCTAAATTCATGTTATATCAAGTATATTCTCTCAATTATGAGCTACGTTCTCATATGTAAACATATTTGTTACAATCAAACCTCATTCAATTTCCCCCTTTAAAAAAAAGTTTTATCGTTGTTTCCACATACTTTTAACTCAATTTCTTTCAAGTCCAACTGAATAAAAAGCTACAGGTATTTGCTAAATACTTAATTGTCCATATGATGAAAGGGTATCATGATATTTAGTTAATACTTTAATCATCCATTTGTTGAGAGGGTAGCAATAATATTTATTTTACAATGATTTCAATGTCGTTTAATTTTACACTCACAACAATGTTTTTACGCATATGTCTGGCGGTCCATTCTTTGTTTTGCTTCATAAAAAATAAATTATAATAATTTATTTTCATGAAGATGTACTTTATTTTACATTACCTCTTTGAAAATTATGACCTTAATTTGTTGTCTGTTTCCAGCATCCATAACGTGCTATATGCTCCATAGCTTTTGTTCATAGTTGTAAGCCATTAACACATTATGATTATAACTATTTGCATATGCCGTCACTTGTTTAATACATTCATTCAATACCACTTCAATACTTCATACAGTATAAATTTGGATATTTGATGTAAAGTTAGTCAAGTTAAAATAACAAACTATTCGATTGGGAAACGTTCTGAGAGTAATATCTGTACTACATATTTGTAAGGAAAGTTATCATTGTGTTTATGTTAACATCTTCAATTCATTTGATAGAAGATAATCGAATGAATGGGCATACGAGTACAGAATCTTTTTAAAATTTAGTCATTTTTCAAACCATATTTCTGTCGCCTTAGTTATAAAATATTTTTAAATTGTCACACCAATTAATTATTCCCAAATGATGTTCTGAAACCCAGTTAATTAAACAAGGGATTAGAAGTATTTGTCTTTTGTTCACCACAGATAATTCTTATATTTGTTTTCTTTGTAAATCAAAGCTTCTTGGATATGTAATATTCAGCACCGCCAGGCGAAGTAATATATAAAAGATACGAGTCTAGAAATTATCTTTTCTATGTTGGTATTACACATAATTCTCTTTCTAGTCTTTATATTCTTTTATTCGATGGTCTCGCGACAAAAATGGCTAACGTCATCACGTTTACGTCTTTTACAAGAGTGTGTAATACATCACGCAAGATTTAACATCACGCACTTTCACAGCAACACCGAAAGAGCCCGATCGCGTCTCTCATACTCTTCACTTTCAGACGCCTCACGCATCGCTGACTCCAAATGAAAGCGTTGCAACAGCGATCGCCTGCTTTTCCACCCCGATCCGCCTTCGTTGCCTTACCTCCTCATCGTGTCTACTAAGCACAAGGAGAAATCGAGCAGACGCAAGGAATCTAATAAACCGCTGGGAATATAGGTAGCATTTCAGATGGAGAGGGCAGTGAAAATCAAAATGTGAGTTCAGGATTTTTATTTTTTAAATTTTACTTATATAAATATAGATTGTAGTGATATATTTCCTACTGGCTTGGAAATTATTATTTTCCAAATATAGGGTATCAAGCATATGTTACGAGCTGTCTCAAACTAGCGAGCTGACTATACTGACATCAGATATTCAGGTCCCGAATATACGTAATACAATTCTCAAAATATCGCAAATACAAATCTTGTTTCCACTGCCACTCAGTTGTCTTAGAAGATCCATAACAGCAGGCCAAGTCGAGGGATAATTATTGTCATTACTGAACACCAAAGAACTCTGAAAAAAAAGTTTGAATGAAATTGGCGCATTTAACAGTTTTAAAGAGAATTCAATTTCAAGAATTCAAAGGTTTCGATGTCTTATCCCATGGTTCAAAATGTTTTTAAATACTCAGAAGTTATGCTGCAAAGCTATTCTGAACGTCTTACAGCATTACTCTGCGGTTCTGTGTGATACCTTACGATAAAAATTAATTTTGTGACGATCGATGCACAGGCATTCGTATGAGACTTGTACTCTGGAAAACAATTAGCTCAAAATATAAAGAATAGTTTATTTTATTTTATAACGAAGTGGGGGTGCC
Organism: Laupala kohalensis; assembly: GCA_002313205.1. NCBI lineage: Eukaryota > Metazoa > Arthropoda > Insecta > Orthoptera > Trigonidiidae > Laupala > Laupala kohalensis. The sequence continues at coordinate 1,914,701 of NNCF01126744.1, read as the reverse complement.
AACTACACAGACGTATCAAATAGTGGCCTGACAGGTTACGACATTCACTCTCTGCCTTGGACTTCGTTTCTCGCTAAGGTTCAAGACATATGGCACATTTATTATTATCAATTTCCAATCCTAAAATATGGTCAGAATCCAATATAGAAAAACTTTCGATTAACGATTCGTAGTAATGTTTTTAAAAATGAATCTGTGGTATCAGACACTCGAATCATGTGCGGCATGTGTCCAGAAGTGAGAGGGATAAAATTTCGCACAGCTATTTTCATCCATGTGAACGACAAAGGACAAAAGCAAACGTATGGATCTAATCTACTATCTTAATATAGTGTTATAACCGGTTTTCGAGCGAAATCTTTACAAGTAATGCTAAAAAAATTTACGAAAACCTATACTACAATAATTTTAGCCACATTTTGGGTACGTGTGAAGAATAACTATGGAAATGAACTAAAAAAATTATGAATTAAACAATGAAAACAACAAAACCAAATGTTTTCTTGGAGAGAATATATACCTAAAATTGGTTTTTTTATGGTATGGAAATACAACGAAAGATTTACTTATCTGAGATTGAGAATTTTAAGCATTTAGTGAAGGATGTTTCACATTGGTAAGATAGGAAACAACATTATAATCTTTTAAATAAGGGGAAAGATGTAATTGACGTCTTGTCTTCGCAAAATATTGTTTACAAACTTGTTTATAAAAATTACCCCTTTTGCTATATTAGACAAACGAAACGTAAATTGGAGACGCGAATCAAAGAACATCTGCGTAACATAAACACACTACAACATAATGTTATTTCATTACATCGTTTAAATTTGGATTATTCAATAGATTGGGAAAATGTTTTAATTTTAGATCGAGAGCCAAATTATTATAAACGTATAATGTTACATATCAAGTTTACGAATAACACATTAAATTTACAAACTGACACAGAAAACTTAATGAAAATTTACAATGATTTTTCTGTTTTGAAAGTTTGTGTTTTCAAATTATTATTTTTTCCATGTAATTATTTTATTTGAATATGTAGTTAATTTATTTTAATACTTGTAACTAAGATAAAGCAAACAAATTTTGTTGATATGTCCACACACTAACGTTCGCCTGTTGATGGCAGCAATATACTGCTGAAACGTTGTGATACAAGAAATAAGTAATTGTCTACAAAAAACGTCGATTTAATAATTCAATTTAATTATGATTGTAGACGTAAATACTGTCAATACTGATATTAATAAATAGTTAATAAGAATCAAATTATATATACATTTTGAGATCAATGAAAGCAAATTTCCGACATATATTTAATATTGTATTACCGTATATCAGGAATACATTTACTGCTGATGCCATCATTAAAATATCTTTATGCAATAAATTCAGTTTCGTGAAGTTCGTCGAAAATTGGATTCTCTCCGCAATCATATCATGCATTTCCCAGAATTTATCATTGTATTTGGTGAAACTAAATTTTGTTATATTTTGGGCCCCAAACACTAAATTATATTATTTAGTTATGTGTAATACTGTGGTTCCAAACAGTAAACTCTTTCCAATGGGGTGGCGAATTGTACAGTAAAAGTTAAGTTTTATTTATCCTATCCCTAGAGTCAGAATTGTGGCACAGGAATATTACACTAAGAGAATTTCGTCACTTTGCGAATAGCAGAAAATTACAAAAATATATAAATATTTTCGTTCGCAAAGAGACACCTATTTATTAATTCGAGTTTAATGCATGAGATTTTCTTTCAGGCACATTACTATACCATATGTATCATAATTTCAATAACACACAACAGATCGAGGGGAAAAAAATACACAATACATCGTTCAGACCTGTAAGGAGATAAAACATAATTTTGACTTGGTTCTTATTTCATTACAATTCACCCCTACATTTCAATGTGAAATAATGAATGACTAAAAAATATATTTATGTACGATTAGACAATGAATAATCTTTAAACTTAACTGTTTTGGAGACTTGTACTCGGTTGAATGTTTGAAGCGTGCCTGGGGTTCTTATCTTGTACATATAAGAAAAAAATTGTATACTAATTTGATCCCCCTCCTCAACTATCCTGAAAACAATTTGAAAGAACGATGTAATTCTGATGAGTTCTACATCGAGGATGACTATTTCAAATTATTGAACGATAATTTCTCCGTTATTTTATTCCATTTCATTTTAAGGGGAGATATTTTGTCGAAAGAGCAATCGATCAAAAACAACAAACCAGTAAAGAGAATTTCAAAATATTTTGGAATTGGAGTGTCTCTTTCATTATAATTATAAGATAAGAGGATTCCAAAAGATTTTCTATGAAACAATCGTTTCAATGGTAGCAAAGTGAAAATAAATCTAGTTTCTCAAGAATTTTTCGAAAGTAAACTTAATATTCATATTAGTGGAGTAAATGAAGTCTTAAATAATTCTTCTCGAATCTTGAATTTGGTGACATTCATACGTAACTACTATAGATTTCCTCAAATGCATTTACAAGTACAAGCGAAGGTTGCAATGCGGTAATAGTGGAAATTTGATTTGTGCACCCCAATGAATGTCAGTTGGTAGCCCTGGGCATGTGCGCGTGGAGGGTGAGGCTGCAGCGATGATACTGATGCATCGAACGCTGTTGTAACATTATGAAGCGCTGCTGCTTCACCATTAGTCATCGACGCGCATTTGCAGCAGCGAGTCGTGTTCTGGAGCTGACACCTGAGCAGCGCACCGCGCTCGCTTGTGTTTCCCTGTCCAATCGTTCTTCCTAATTCCACCCCGTCCATTGCCGCTTTCCCCTCTTTTCTCTCCACGCGAACATCACCAGTTCATTTTGTATCCACTCCCCGACGATCGCGGCTGTTCATGCATATTGTCAATTTCGTAACTGTCATCCATGCAACTGGTCGATGGCCGTAATAGTCGAGCTGTATTTTACGATTGTTGGATGAAGATGTTAATTCCAACATTTAATATTCAAACAAAATTACAAAACAGCAATAAAACATCCTGTATCTCCTTTATACATTATATATTACATTTATATATGTAACAATGATAAAATATGATCGATTTGAAAGTTGCTTAATATATACAAATAATTTTATTTGAGAAAAGTGATAAAGAGAAACAATTTTGTAGCCTAGCCTAACATGAAAGCTGAATCTCTTAAACTATTGTGCGTCCGGGAAATAATTTTTGCTTCATTAAACTTACCCTTCTACACATAGAAAACAATGTATTCCATATTTTCCACTTTTGATTTCCTTGAAAGTTGGATTTTATTTATACTTTTTTCTCACTATAATCTTACTGGTCTCGTCTCTAATAATTATACATTCCTGTAAAAGTTCTACAAGTTGAGATAAAAAACGTACCGTTTCTCTAAATAATATTTCTTTTATTTTTTCATATAAATAGTGGATCAGTGTATTATGACATATATTGTAAAAGAAACGTCCGTTTTAGGGGTGCTTTATTTCGAACAAGTGATTATTACACTTCTCTTCGTTCGTGTAGTAATTCTGACTCAACGAATGAGAAAATGTTATTCGTATTTTGTATTTACAGCACTATCTACTTTTTAGTGATGTACTATACATGGCGCAGATTTTTTATCACTTTAATTTAACTGCATATAAAAATCTAAGTATATTTTGGAAAATTTATAAAAACGGTTTCAAAATATTTTGTGAGTATTATGTGTAGAAAGTGTAATTAGTACATAGTACATCCTAGTCTGGTCTATTAAGCTTGAAAGTTTGGTATAGTTTCAGTACAATAATTTCTCTATTGGATTTCCACATCTTGACACTTATTCAAGAGTCCTGAACTTAATTGATTATTGTAAATATACTACGTAATAGAGCATAACGTTTTGGAATGTGGAGAACGATTAAATAGGAAAATCGAATACTCACCCCCGCAACTGATACGAAATTGAATTTACGCAATTACATTGCATTTACCTACATTGCATACATATCATTCGCATTCATACATACCTGCATTGCATTGTTCTACGCCATTAATTCCCATCTACATTTTAATGTATTCATGGAAATCATTTTTATATGTGGAAAATATGTAATAATCGTGATCGCTTGTTAGAGGAAGTGTGTAGTTTTGAATCGATAGTTTCAAAAGTCATGCAGATGTAGTTACTACCCGATTGATTCTTGACAGCTTACTGAACGTAATTGCTTAATTTTCAATTATTATAACAGGTTTTGAAACTGAAACTTCTTATTTATGAATAACAATTTAAAATCATTTTTCTGGTAATCATCTAAAGAATCCTCCAATTTTCATACTTTATTTAATAAGGTTATAAGATGCACTAATAAAACTCAACAGAACGGAAACAGTAGTGACCATACGTTTTTTTAATTCATAGCTTGGTGTAGGTATGACGAAAAACAAATACGGAGATAATTGTAACTTCATGAACTACATTGTTTTTTCATGGTTCTAACTTCTCGGGCATTTTAATATTCATTAAACGAATTTTGACTCTTCTTGAATATTTAGATAGATCTTAATCCCATTATCTACAAATGAAAACTCGTGAATTGAACATAATTAATTGTATTATATCGAATTTTTTATCTTTAATGGAACGTTCATATGTACATTACATTCTATTATTCTCACACCTAAAATTAGTTATGCCCACATCTAGAATTAGAGATACACAATATGTTTGTGAATGAGTACTCCACTCTTATCTTTGACGTTTCAGTTATTTAAAAAGCAACGAAATAAATCATGTGAAACCGTGATATGACACAAAAGATATAAAACAAATCAAACTGTTTTACATCGTGCGTCTAAAGTTCTATGAAACACACTCTCATTATAAAGATATTTATGGGAGCTTTAAATTTTATATAGTGCTCGGAATGTAAAACTTTTGAATAATATTGTATGACGAAATGAGAGACTGCGTTGAAATAGAAATGATTGCTAAAGTATATTTGAAATTCGAGAAATTCAAACACATACTCCGTAAATTACATAATTCTATGTCAGCCTCATATGTTTACGTTGCATTATGTTTTTTCTCATTCTCCAGAGAAAGTCATTTTCTTCTAAATCTTGACAAGACTCGACTTAATGCTACTGAGTTTCTCATCTTTCCTTCAAAGTTAGATTAAACATTTTTTTGATAAAACGTAAAATTCATCCTACGTTCACTTTTCACGTACATAATAACGGTGGGAAAAAGAATTAATATCGGGGAAGAATTTGATTCCATTATTTCAAGTTCATATGATATGACATTATTCGAATGATCGAAAATTGAACGTCAGCGAATTTAAATATATCATTCACATAATTTTTCATTGGGATTAAATAATAAAATTAATAAAATCCATTTATCCCATCGTGAAGCTCTGCCAAACAATAGAGCAATTAGCTCGGAAACTCTGTATAATGAATATTATAATCCTGCTTGGTAGAGCTCAATTTTTAGTAAGTAATTACTCGCATAAATCTTCAATTCATACGTTAATGCGCGAGCAAAAGTTTGATCTGTATTGAGATACAAGTATAGAAAGCAGCGGATGTGTTGTTAGTAAATTTCGTTATAGAAATATAAGCATTTTACCAAATTTCATGGGTATTCCGATCATAAAAACCATATATTTCACTGAAGTTCTATTTTCTTAATGTGTATACGTATACTCAGAATCAATTGAGATAAATCCATTTGATTATTCGTTATTAAATCAAGATTATTGATGCGAAAAACAGAGACAGAATTATTATTTCTAGGGGATACTTGTGACTTGTTTCGTCAGAATTTTTATAATAAAAGGTATTGTCAATTTATTGTAATTATAAAACCAAGTAAGCTATAAATAATGAGTGCCATTATAAATATGCAAAGTTGGATGGGTCGATTTAAGCAATACAAATTTGACTTCAATCTGTTTTCTCGTTTATTTGTTTGTTTTTGCCATTATGGTGACCTTAAACCTCTTTTTTGTGGATTTCAAACTTCTTGTTTCAAACCAGTTATTTACCTGAAGCCACATTTTAAATTTCTTTTGACGATGTCTTTCTAATCTGCAGTGGTTTATCATTGACTTTTATTATTTTCTAATGCGTATTTTACATCCTTTATAGTTATGTATGTTTAAATAACCATATTGGGTGTACAGTCACCTAAAGTTATCTTCATTTCATCTCTTTGTCTTGTTATTCAACGAGTATAATTCCATCAGCTGCAGCCCTCATCTCGTCTCCAAAAGTTTGTGGAAAGAGAAGAGAGAGGTTCAGATACGCCCTCTCTCTCTCATTCTCCATTCCTTTCCCTTAGAGAGTTTGTATGTTCCTGTCATGTAAATCAATCTCAGTCTCCCTGCTTTCTGTTCCTCTCAGTAACAAGATGTCTCTTAGTGTCTATCTCGCACTGTCCGCTCAGCTATTTGTTTATGCCCCATTTCCTGTCACTTTCACTCCCATTCCTCTCCTACGTCCATTCGTTTTGTTCTCTACATTCGCCACCCCAGTCGTGATGCATCTATTCCTGCAACACCACGTTGCCCCTAGCTACTATGGTAAGTGTGAACTACTCGGTGCAATGCGGGTTTTATGATTTCTTCTTTCCCTTATCGTTATCTGTTCATTGTAACATCATCGTCATTACTGCTTTAGTGCAGTCATTGACAACATGATATTCGGATACTGTGTCATTATAATGACATAAATTTTGTACTTTTTCTTGACTAATTTTTGTAGTTTTTTTTTCAACCCATAATCGACTTTTTTCCTCTTCTTTGACCACCTCCCACTTTTCCTGGCGAAGGCATGCGATTCCTCTTTCAAAGGCATCGTCTAGCATGTGCGATGAATAAGTTGCTCTCATACAATGGCAGCAATTTCCGACTCACAGAAAATTTGCCGGGCATTTGCGGCGTCTCTTATCACGATTGACGATCATCTCAGTTTCCTTCCTCCTTTTACGTCTTCATTCCACTATCAGGATTTCCATCCCTGAGGCGCAGCAGTTTGATTCAACGCACTCCATGCGTTTGAGTCTATCGCTGCGAAGGCTTGTTGTCGGTGCTCTTAAGCCTCTTCTCCTTCCTCTTGAGCTTCCCAATCCGTATTCACTCTCCCGTCGCATCCCAGAATCTGACCAAAGCTCCATACGATATTCCTTTCTTCCTTCAGCCCATTTCCCCGCTCCCTATTACGCAATGCTCTTCCCGCGGCAGCGCGTACAGTTCTCTCGGCTGCGTGGCCGTGTTGCGCCTCCCGGTCGTCGTTTGTTTGCTTGCGTCATGCCCCTTCGACCTCATGGGCTCCGGAGTGCGGACGGTGGCAGAGACGGGTATCTACCACCTGAGCCCCAGTTGCACGCGTCTCGATGTGGCTGGAGCATCCGCCTTCTCTAGAAACCTTAATAGAGAGAAAACCGTCAGTTGTCTATATAACTTTAGAACACGTAATTTCTCAGAACAACTTTATTTACGACGCACAAATTCCCATAACTCGTTTGACTCCATCTATCACTCGCCTCTTATGGGTGGAGTAGGGAGATAGAGAGGGGAATACGACACAGTCATGTGACCTACTCCAGCTGATTCTATCAACTATGAGAAACTGTGTGTAGTATTTTCCAGAAACATGAGAAATTTTGCATTATGTTTCCTCACCTGACAGTTCTCTCTTGATTAAGGACTCTAACCTGTTGTTGCTACGTTCGATCCATCTCCCTGCCAACCGCTGCCGCCACCGATGGATTTACACCACAGATGGAGTCCCTTGGATGACGCGATGGACTTGAGAAACAATGGACTACGGTTATATCGACAGAAATGCGATTTTTCTTTTTGGTAGGGGTTATTCATTGGGTGTCTATTCGTAGCAAGCTGCAAGTGATTCGACAAAATACTGTAAATGTTGAGTTAGTTCATTGTTCTGGTAGAGTGGTTGAAAATGTATTTTGGGAAAAAATATTGTCGTTTTTTATGGACTGAACTCGGGGTTTCGGTGATTCATTCGTCAAGTGTGATTGTACTGAATTATAAGAGCGTTTCAACAACCTGGTGTGCCGTGCGAACGGCACACGTTACAAGAGAACTTTAAAAGTTTTTTAACAATCAAGAGCTACTTTTGGCGGCATGTTAAGTAACGTAAAGTGTGTAAAAAAAGACACAAGTAGAATTATATTTATTTTAAGTATATTTATACAAAAATTAATGCACATAATATTATATACATTATCGCCGTTTATATTATCGTTCAAAACTCTATAACCACCCACCCTAATTCCATGATTATTTTTGTAAATATTCTTCGAAAAGTAGTCTATGCAGCTAAAGTTATGTAAAACGACAGGCAGGTATTAAAATCGAATAACCGGGTGAAAGCCATTTGGAATATAGTTAAAAATCACACGTCAACTTCTCAAAATCACGAAGAAAATATTTCTCTACTAAACTGAAAAAATCGTATCAAATCGTCAGGACATCACAAATTTGTTTAATTCTTACTTCTCGGAAGTAGGTAAAATAACGAACTCAATATAACCAAATCAATGTCCTTCAATTATATCCGTCCACGTACCAAATTCTATGTTCACTTCCGAAACTATCGCCAGTGAAGTCATGAGAATCCTCAGCTCATTAAAAGAAAAATTTTCAACAGGTATAGATGATATACCTGAGTTTATTGTTAAATTTTCGTCCAACGTAATTCTAAATCTACTCATAAATAATTATAATAGTTCTTTATCGGAAGGGGTGTTTCCTAGCATATTTAAGAGAGCTAAAGCGAAACATTTACACAAGAAAGGAAACAAATTTAATATTGGAAATTACCGACCAATATCTCTACTATACACTTTCTCAAAAATCCTAGAAAAACTGTTCTATAAGCGTCTTCTAGATTTTTTATCAAAAAATCACATTCTCTCTGACGATCAACAGGGTTTTCGGAAATCCTATTCCACTACAAGCGCCATATTTTCCTTCTTAAACGATGTTACGACGTCTCTTGACCGTGGAGAAAATCCTCAGGGTGCTTTTCTTGACTTATCCAAAGCATTCGATGTCATCGATCACGAAATTCTCCTTTCGAAATTGCATTCTTTAGGCATTTGTGGACTTCCACATCAATGGCTAATTTCTTATTTAAAAGATAGACATCAACAGGCCGAAATATCCTATACTAAAAATAAAATACTTCAGCGTTGTCTTTCAGAAACAAAGCCACTTACTTGCGGAGTACCCCAAGGTTCAATTCTCTGCCCTATGTTCTTTTTATTGTATGTCATCATCCACATCAGATTGCAAAATGATTATTTTTACTAATGACACTATTTTACTATGTAAACGCGCCAACGCTCAAAAAGTTTTGTTTAACCTTTCGACTCGGTTCCATGTAAATCATCTCATTGTAAACACTGACAAAACAGTGTCTATGTATTTTCACAATAGTATCAGAAAATCTTTACGCCAGGTTTCTCTTTCTTTAAACGGAACACAATTAAAAACTGTTACGAATACAAAATTCTTAGGTCTACATATTCAAGATAACCTCAAATGGAATTGTCACGTTTACAATCTTAATTCCCAATTAAGTAAATTGTGTTACACATTCCGAATCTTAGTTAACGTAGTTAGTCGACGTATTTCCCGTGGCGTTAATTTTGCAAACGTTTACTCCCATTTACGTTCGGCATTATCTTCTGAGGTAATTCCGGCCAGAGCATTCAAACTTTCAGAATTCAAAGGAGGATTGTTCGAATAATTTGTAAATCTCACCCCTGAATCTCTTGTAAACCTTTATTCAAGGAATTAAATATTTCAACACTTCCCTGCATTTATATTTATGAAACTGTCGTGTTTGTTAAGACAGAATTACCTTGTATCATATAGTTTTGTTCACGAACACAATACTCACAATAGGAATAATATTCATCGTTCAAGTGTGTCAACTGCGCTCTGCCAAAAAGGACCGTATCATTGGGGAATCTTTCTATTTAATTCCCTGCCCAAAAATATAAAAGATATTATGAAATTGAATCTCTTCAAATCCGCGGTTAAAAGCTAGCTTCTGCACCAGTGCTTCTACACCGTAAAAGAATTTATTGATTTTAATCAAATTTAAAGTCGTCTTGTACTTTATCTCGTTATTGTTGTTGTACTTTCAAAATATCTGACAATTTCAAAACTATTTTCCTGCATGCTAGTATTATGTCTTATTATTCATATAAATTTAGTTGTATATGTACTCAACCCTGGCTCGGTTGTGAACATTAATTCTGTAGCCCCATCCTGACCCGGGTTTTTCTCTGGTTTTCCTTCGGGTAGAGACGGATTTTTATAAAGATTCCCTAGGTTCTTACCTAGGGACGGTATCAATTGAAATAATTATTAGCTAATTTAGTGTTATTTAATAGTGACGAATAATTAACAATACCTTCTGAATGATTTATAATTTGATAATAACATGTATTTGTAAAATAACGTTTCTATGTTTTATTAAATACAATATTTGTTAGTATTTGTTAATACTGTAACACGCATCGAACTATTTTTTTATCGTTAGGAGTATGTTGAAATGTTAAATCCGCCTCTGCGTTAGGGCCCTTGATCGGTGTAACGTCAGAGCCAAGACATTCTATCAATTTGTGAAATATTAATATTTCTTCGCATTTCACAAGCCGGACTCTGCTAAGATGATTACAGAGAGAAACCGGTCGGCGCTAAGACGGAAGGGTGACGAACTTGGGACCCACCCTAAGCCTCTTCTGGTATTGAGGTATTGTTTGAACGTACATCTTTCACTTCCTAAGGAAGGTACGATTGTTCTCGGAGAATGCGGCCTGTGACGTTGACCCATGCGAGGTGCACTGGAATTTAGGTGTACCTCAGAAAAGAAGAATTTTAAGACATGGTGAATGAAGTACGTCACCGGATGTAGAACAATGAGATACTCTAAAAAAGGTGCTACGAGCGCCTAGTTGAAGCCGATGGCGGTTCGTCATCGCGGCACTGACTGCGTTCCTAGAAACCGAAGGGGTGAACAAGAAGAATACTTGCAAGGTGTGGTAGCTAAGGCGTGGTTATTTGCTGATCACGTGACGTCCTCTGCAGTATATATTGGGAGGAGTGAAGATCCTCGAGGACTTTTTACGTGGAAGTTGAGTCCACCGGCACTTGAGATGTGACCGGGTTAGCATAGGTCGCGGTGACCAGATGTTCGTAAGGCTGCTGCGGTAGTGTTAATGAAGTCATTACTAGTTGCGAGTGTCGTAACTTGTAACAGTTAGTTGTTGGGGAAAACAACTTGTAATTTTGAAGGTTCACATAACCTAGAGGGTTTTTACTATTTAGTTGTCTTCAACTAAATTTATCTACGTGTAATTAATGCTTTCCGATAGCATTACTTGTGTTTATAACTGATTTTTATATGTTTTAGTGATTTTGGGAGTTTGTCTCAGTTTGTAAATTCTGATTTCATTTTAATTTGTATTAAATCATTATTTATTGTTATTACACGTGTGTTTGATTGCTCGGGAAACCGAACTGGTGGCAGCGAACTATCTACCATAAGGGTTGTGGTATACGAGTGAATCCCGCTTCTACCCAAAAATTCTAACATCGCATCAGGGCTTGTGGTGTGATGTTAGAATCGGAGTTGATGAGATGGTCCCTTTGCTTGCTTCCGGAGAGTAAATTAGTTTGTCTTCCACGTGACCTTACGCAGTTTGTAACTGCTTTTTGAAAATAATGGTTTTAAAGTTTATTATTATTATTATTAATACGTTTCTTTCAATTGCATCTGTAATATTATCTAATGTTCAACTTCTAGTATTTTAAAAACTTTTAATAGAACATTTCTTCCAGACACGTGCCCCTTAGTGAATTTTAAGTTCTAAGCTGCTTATTGTCTGATTACGTGAAATAAACTTGAGCTGTAAACTTCACCTGATTCGGCTGACCTGGATATCGAACTGACGCTATCCCTCTGAGTATTATTGGGAGGAAAGATGCAACCACCTCTCATATCAGTTTATCTTCTTAAGCTAGACAAACAGGAGAAGACAAAGCAGTCTGTCAGAAACACATTATTAGAAATGAAAAAAAGCAAAACAAAATATATCATCTATATTCTCCGAGCGGAAAAGAAGATACTCGCAGCTAGTCAACTTTAGTCAGAGAAAATGCAACCTAAGAAACAAACTCTGAAAGGAATAATACTGCGTTAATTACTTAATTGTAAAGTAGTAGTTATAAATTAGTTTATTGTTCTCAAATTGGTGAAAAGTAGTTTGTAACTTCTCTGTTACATATTATTTACTTATACAAATCATAAAAAATCATTGATAGTCTAACTGGTTTGATGTTGGTACAGGTTTGCACACAGTGTTGACAACGCTTTTACTTCACCACCGTGTAAGGGTACCTCGCGTTATGTTGGCAGTACTTTCAGATTTCGATAAAAACTTAAATCTCCAACATCGGCCATGAATGCAATTCTCTTGCTCTTGTGGCGCTATTATATTTTTTTATCTGCAATGAGCATGTGGAACCTTTGCTTGTTTTGTTATTAACTTTTTTATCAATTATTTTTACATCAATTGGTCGTTTTTAGGCTATTGATATTTAATCGTATATTACGTAAATTATTTGTGATTGGCAATGCGCTTTAGGCAGTCATATTGAATTATTTTCAGTTAAGTTACATGACATTGAGTAAAGGAGAAAAAACTCGTTACATGATTACTAATATAACTGAATCGTCAGATATGTAACAAAATATGAAATTATCAATTTACATTCATTCTATACAATACCTGACATAATTTCAAAATTAAAAAAAATTACCCCCTTGTTGATGATGCGGGAAATAGGAATATTTTATTTGATATCCCATTTGTATTAGGAATGGAGGAATTTACTACTGCTTTAGACTGGATAATATCGTATTACAACGTAACATAGTCGCATCTAATGTAAATTGTTGAATGTGAAATCTGGAAAACTACCCACGGCACTACAAATTAACTCGAAATTTGCAAGCTTTTCATGACAAGACGATATTTTGATAATTCATCGACAAATGTAGTGGTTTCATTCAGTCCCCATCCTGTGATTTAATATCCGTTTATTGAAACTCCTTTATTGATTTAGAATTGACTGAACAATTATTTCGCTTTAGTAATTGTGCGTAATACGAAAAAGAACATATTGTGAATGGACAAGTTCTTGATCTCCAAATCGAATCCATTTGATTATTACCTTATAGAAAATGAAATTATTACCTTATAGAAAATGAAAAATGGATGTTCCACAAAACAAAAATACGCATAGAGATGAAATTTGGTACACATCTTTAGGTCAACATTTCAAACGAAATATCAAATGTCCTCATCGATCCGGCTTATGCTAAAAAATTTATTCGGGGTCAAAGGTCACGAAAAACTGTTTTTCAAGAATAACTCTTCAGCGATATGTTTTATCGTAAAAATAAGTTTTATAAATTTTGTAGATTATACAATAGTCTACATTCTCATATGTTTCTTTCCCTCCAAAGCATCGTTTAGGAGCAAGCACGGTTTTAAAAAAACTATGACAATCTACAATAGCACAAGCACGAGTACACGCATACAGACTTTCACTCGGTAAATCTAAAACGCACACTTCTTTCAGTATTCAGAGACGCTGAAATTAGTTGTGACATTCCCGAAAATGTCAAAACACACAATCTACCTGTATACTCGTATACCCCACCACACATAGGAATGGGGATGTCATGAAAAAATTAGTGACGAGACCACTGTGTCTATCAGTGTCAGTATCAGCTTCACTGAGTTGATAGTGTAATCCCGATATCGTGTAAGTCTAAATTCATCCCTCCTGAAAGAAAATATTTACTAGCACCCCTTGGTATATATTGCATCGGATCCATAGTTTTTTGTTGATGAGATATTTAAACTACCAAAGCCATTAACTTCAAGTTTAGATCACATAGGGGCACGGTATCCTCAGAGCTGGAGGTGGGTAAGGTGAGACGTAAGAAAGGCCGATATTAGTGTCCAGTCCATGGTGTTTGTGTATTCTGAGATGAATAATCGTATTTCTTTAGACATTATGTACCCTTCAGGCCACATGAGGTGCACGACACCCCTTAAGGTTATACCCCACCCCTTTTATTAGAAAGAGTGGGACATGACGAATTATCGAAAATGTCCACTAGGAAAGGATTTTACGAAAATTCACCGCTATGGGAATGAAATTGATGTTTTCCAAAAACTTTATCCAATTACATAAGTGAAAATAAAGAATTGAGGATACATATCAATACTATTAATCCACCAACCTTAATAGATAATATTCTCTCTGGATATTAATGGGAATATGAGAAAGAATAGAGTTGCAGTCGCATTACAAAATTCACGTGAGTAATGTCGAGGGGATATCTGTATTTCTCTGGGAAACAACGAGGATCTGATATCTCTTTATTCATCAGGTGGGTTGTTAGTAGACATACCGATATCTTCTGTATCAATTTGTCTTACAGCTGCAACAATACTTCTCTTACGAGTGTACCATGTACTACATTCAATATGAATAGTCACAGATTGTTTATTGTCCACCAACTAAAGTTTACTTTTGAAGAAGAATAGGTTTTAAATTAAATATTTTCGTTGGAGGATTTGGTCAGATGTTCACAGATTGATGTTCATGACAAAATTTTTTACTGCTTGTCATGAATATTTTCGATAAACAGTACACCGTAATATTAATAAAATTCATTTTAATTTGTTCCAAAAACAAACTTACTCTTATAGAATCCCGAAATTTTATTATAATCATCCCTTAATAAGAAGAGATATATTGTGAGTAATTTGATTGACCAGGCGGTCCTTCTTTCTGATCAAAAATATCAACAAAATAATTTGAATATTGTGACCAACATTTTATAAGCCAATTCTTATACCTTAAAATTTATTGACAAACATATCCATCGTAGAATTAAATGGTGTATTAGTAGCTCAACCACAATAAATCTACTAATAATTCAATTTTAGAATTTAATTTCCAAAACATCGTTTTTTTTCTTTATCATAGATATTTGGCAACCCCTTTTAGTTAAATGTTTTACAATTTTAATATTGTTATCATATAGTTTTTAATACAATAATATTCAATTGGTCTGGAGATTAAAGATAATATGGAGATATTTGATTTTTAAAATGTTGTTTACCGGATTAAATGTAAAGACTGTGAATGATATTATATTGTACAAACCAAAAGATTACTTCAGACAATAATTAAAGAACATAAGGTTCATATTTATAACAATAATCTCTCTGTTGTTTCACACAGTCGCTTAGACAGTGGTCATGAATTTGATTATCAATGAAAATGAAAACTAGTGCCTTAACTTAAAAATGGATACTCGTATCGCCTCACCGGTATCCAATTAAATCGTCTGCTTTAATAGGTCGATATATATTGACTTCATTGCCGTACTACGTTTCATAGCCAAACTCGCTTTTGCGTAAATAAAAAGTTCTGATTTACAGATATTTTATAAAAATTTATTATTCTGTATACTTTGTTGTTCTTTTTTAATATTATTTTGTTTTGAAATCATTTGTTTGGAAATGTATTAAAATCACAATAACGATTATATTCTCTGTTTTATTGAGAGATATTTATCAATACAAATACACATGCAAATTCGAAAATCAGTATTTAAATGCAAAACAAAGTTTTCTTGACATTTGCAATACAAATAATATTGCAATACAATACAAGTTTTTTTGTGGGGTTTCACGACTCGTCGACATCGAGGTCTTTAGAGCCCTAAAAACTTGTATAGGTAGGAAAAATGCAGTTACGCAATAGGGAGAGCCAACATGACTCTCCCCGCGTTAGGGATTTGCCGAATGACTCAACCATACCCACTAAAAACCCTCCTGAATTACAACTCAAAACTCAAATATCAACATATCTCAAAGCATTACATATATCATTATTTAAAAAAAGGAGAAGAAGAAGAAAGAGGAAAATGAAAGATACCCTAGCGTCGGGATCGAAAAGAACAAGAGGTGACCAAGGGAGGTCAGGAAAGTTAAAGGAAGGAACCTTCCACAAGTAAATGGAAGTAATGCCAGACTCAGCTCCGGGCCCCGTGTTTGTCAAACACGTACTTACTAGATGTAAGTCCCCAGAGGGAAGAAATATACGTGTGCTATACGTATTTTATATACTACGTACATGAGAAAGTATAAAGAAACTTCATTATTGAAGCAAGGCATAGTTTCCAAAGCGAATTTTGTATATTATTTCTCAGGGAAGTATAAACATTTTCACCTCCCTGGACGTTATCATATATACACGTGAAGGTACACGGAAGAAATGTATACAATGATTTTGTTTGTAAAGTAGGATGATTGCATTTCTTATTAAACACCCTGTATTATTCATAAATTAATTTCCTTTCGAAGTTCGGAAGGAGAAGCTATTCCTCGTGTTGGATCTTCATGCAAAATTTCATTTCCGGTCCATTTTACGACGAATTATTGAGAGAGACGGATCCTGCCTGTACTGTGTTCAAAGGAAATCGAGAGTATAATTAAATCTTTTGAAGAATCAGTAATTTAATAGAGATCTAATTATTTCCACTATACTCTCAGCTATGAAGACAAAAGTTGATGAGGAACCATGTTCATTGAACTCTGATTTGTAAGACAGCGTGGGTTATTTTGAAACCAAGTAATACGATATCTAACGCAGTCGTTGATTTTAGATTTAATAATCGGTCAACAGCGATACTCTGTAAAATTAGGGAGATTAAATTAGTATTACAAAAGCACTTGCATATCTTTATTATTTTTTTCTAGTTGCATCATGCGTCAATAGCCATTCTCCACAAATTTACTTTTATATTTTTGTGTACTCGTATTCACAATATGTATTATTCATAGAACTGACATCAATACACACATTGAAGATATTGCTTGTCTTTATCATTAGATTGAATTTTGTAAAGAAGATGGGAATGGAAGGTGGATAAAAAATAAACTTCATATTTTTATGGGTAGTTTAAGTGAGCATAATGTGTCAGGCACTTAAACTATCGTATCTTAGGCTAAAGTTGTGTAAATTTCTCTACAAACGCCTCAGTCTGTAACCTAAGTAGAAAAGAGGGGTGTATCTCAATAAAACCTTTAAAACCCATCATAAAATTAATTTTTAAACACCATAGTTTAACATAAGTAAACTTATTACTAAGCAGTTTTCATTTAATATATTGAGACTTTACATTCTCTAAAATAATGTCCTTCGGATTCAACTTTGGGCGCCGTTTATTGATATTTTACAGTCTATACAATTACTAAATGAATGAAAATGAGAATTGTTTTCCTCGACTAGATCGCAGGTAAAAAGAGATCCCCTAGGCCAAAAAGACCGAAGGGGTTCTTGAGGTATATGTTGAAGACAGCGATGTTAGGGAGCGCGCGTGGCTGATCGCAGACGCCTGGCTTCCACATCTAAGTCAATTTCCATACAAAATAATAACAATTAACATTCAGTTTGCACAAACTTCTGCAAAGTACACAGGCAATAGATAAAAAAACAAATTCACAAGAGAAAGTATATTTGGTCCACGACTTGGGATATCAGTGACTCAGGCGTTGGCTGCCTCGTTTGGTGGACGATTTGCTCCTTCGTCCGCGGCAATGTCTTCGCCATGTGCATCGTGAGATTCCAAATGTAAAGTGTCCTCCGTGAAACTCCAACTAAGTTTACGCGAGACCCCATTCCTCCCTGCAAGTCGCGCCACTGCTCGCCGCCACCGCCAACGTCCCGCAGCCAGCTGACTGGCAGCCGACCGTCGGTATGGAGAATAAGAACCCCTTATTTTATATATAATAGTCGTAAGTTTTCAATTATTTATTTAATTAGTATATATTGACTACTGTTCAAAATTTAATTTATATGAGGAGTATACAAACTTTAGTAATATATTATCACGTTTCAATAAACTGTTTACATTTAAGATAACTAAAGATAAATTCATGATTCCATGTTCCAAAGGATGGTTGGCTGTGGACTCGGCAAGTGTTGTTCAGTGATCTACTTGTTGGGTGCCACTTGTATCATGGATGATGATTTGCGCTTGACGCGAATTCATTCGTTTCACAGCACATGAAGCAGTCCTCGCAACATCTATATAGTCACCTGTAGCCATTTGATATTCATTTATCTCTAACAATGCGCCAGGTGCTTCGCCCCGCGTTCCAGTAGCGCATAGGATTGAATTTCTTTCTTCCCAACCTATACTACCTTCGTCGTCCTGTACGAGTCTATTATACCTTCGAAATGTCAACGGTAGCACGTACGAGCATCAGAGTACGTCGTTCTCAGGAAGAGCACGATATGCTCGCTGTCTGTGAGACAGGTTGCAGCCGGGGTTGATCATTCGGCGGAACGGAAGAAACCTCACGGGAAATTTCTGAACGAGTGAACCTCTGAATTTCTGAGTGATGAACGCACAGGTTGTGTTCTATGTTTACGACGCGAGAAACATTTGGTAACGAAGAATAGTATGAAATGGCACTTCCAAGTTGAACAGGAGAAATCGTACATGAATGTTACAAATTGATATTTTTCTGTATTATAATGTTTTGTTTCCCTGTTATGAATTTGTATTTTTCACTAATTTTTTGCGTAATCAAAATTGAAATACAAGATGAGCATTAAGTCTTTCTCTGATAACAAAAAAGTATTTCTGAAGAAGTAGGCTAGATACAGCTATGGTGTTTATTACAAATAACATCTTAACTCATAAGGTATTTTATGGATGCAATTCCACATGTGTTCCGTTTGTTGGCCATAGAACGTCTACGCGATACTCAATTTTCTCCATGAGTTTACCAACATCTCTTCCGTCACCGTCTCTACAGAATCTCATATTCGTATAATATGCTAAGAGTTTCCGCATCAGGAAGAGGTGAACTGTACACTTTATCCTTAACGTAACCCCACAACAAAAGTCAAGACAAGTGACGTCTGGTGAACGTGGTGACAATGGTTGGATCAGTAGGGACTGTACATCGCGTTTCCTTCATACATTTAATTTGGCGATAGAACATAGTCGTTAGTTTCATTGCACGGAAACCACTGAAATGCGTGGTTGCAGAGACTATGAAAGGAATTTGTGTTCCTCTTCCTGCTAACCGGTTATAAAACCTATAATAAACTGGTCTCGCACTTTAGATCTTTGGTCACACTGCTGAATCAACTTCGTTGGCGCGCTCCTTCATGAACGCCTCTACCTTAATAGAACTACGGCACGTTTTCTTCGTTGAATATCATTTTTATGACGGCGTTTGCAAGCTTGTGACAGTCTTGAAGTGTGAGTTACACAGGCGTTGCGGAGTGGAATAGAGTAGTAAGATCTGTCACTGAAGTTGGCGTCAAGAAAATTAGAATTACGAACAGAAACAGAAGGTTGCACTTTCCTAAACCATACAGTCATTAACCACATCTTTTCCATTTTCAGTTTTTGAAACTTTTTACCGTTATTTTTGAAATACTACTTCAGGGTAGTTATTTACTAAAAATAAAAAAAAAGTATTACTGGATTATTACATCAAGAAAAAATACTGTATCATAAATTGCATGAACACTTGTATGTAACTGAAAACTTCTGTGAACGGAAATGTATTAAAGAGAAAGAAAGAAGTTGAGACGTCTGAAGACGTAATAGTGGTAGCGCACTATATTAAATACAAGATTTTCTGATGTGTCTAATTACTACATGGTTCAGTCGTTTTCATAAAAATTCACATATTTTCCCAAAATTATATTTTGCGCCCTGTTGATTCTGATCGATAGATCCTATCGCGGGGAAATAATTTAATTTTCCACTAGACTTGAGTTATGGATACTTCATTAATACTTCCATTCAGTGGGTTTTCATTTCGAGGTGAAATGTGACGGAAAGGACTCTTTGACATCCTTTACCTGTCAGAAGACATTAATTGGATATTTAATTCAAATAAGCACAAGTTTTTAAGTATTCAGTTCCCTAGGGAAACAAGTTAATTATACTAATATACTCAATTTATGTTTATGAATCAAAATGGAAAAGTCACCACCGGGAATTCCACTGAAAAGTTTCTTTCCAAAAACATTTTGCTCGCGAGAGGCGATCTGTTCAGGTTTGATGGACTGTCTCGCAGATTGACAGTAGATTGAATGAGTTGACTAAATTGATTGAATCAGTGAGTAATCTCTTCTTCTTGAAATTACAGGAAAATCTAGACGTAAATGCACGATCTTTGTAGGTCACTCTTTTATTTTATTGTAACCGAGCGCAGTGAATGATTTTACGAATTCCAGTTTCAATAATAAAATGGTTAATTACATTTTTCAGCGCATCTTCTCAACCAAAGGAGATCAATTGTATTCTTGTATTTGCGTTATCTCCATTTTCATATTTAAACTTATTTACGATCATTTTTAATTTCTTGAAAAGAGTGATAAGTAGTAGAATATATTTCAACGATAGACTCTCTCAATTTTTCATTCGTATTTACAAGAAATAGTTTTACTTTTTGCAACTATAAGTACTTCATATAAATTCTTACGACAATACTCAGTTTCTTTAAAAAATTGACTTGAATTTCAAGTACTTTACGAAATTGACTTAATTTTCAATTTCTAGTAAGTCATGAAACATTTAAACAGCAAAAATTGTAAAACAAATAGTAGAATTCCACTGCGTTAATGTTACATAAATTTAGCCAGAGATCAATTATTATATACGACTGAATTTTCGCTAATAATATTAAATTTTATTAATGATCACCGTGAATGTACATCCCATTAAATAATAATGGTAAATCCATTCAGTTGATAAAGTTATTTCATTAACAATTCATTCATTTTATTTACTCCCCTTGAATAATAACTTTACATTATCACATAAAAGTTATTGCTGACTAAGTACGTTTTTATCAAGTTCATAATTTCCCCGGGCAAAACGTTGTATTGAACGAGCACGAAGGCATGCTTCAGCATTACATTCGAAAGGCCGTTACAATGATGAAACCTAGATCATTAATTTCTCGGCTCTAGGGCAACATTGTAGGGTAGGATCAAATAAAAGTCTATGGCAGTTGAGTAGTCGAGAAAGAAAGGCAGGTTCTACATATATCTAAATAGTCCTCTACTACGATTAGGAAAGCTATATTTTCCAATTATCAACATGGCCATCAATGAGAGTCTATTTGATACTTCAGAGCCGACCAAGGACCTTTAATTTTTTTATACATGGGAAACTCCATTGGGCGTCACGTTACAACTTCAATTCTCTCAAAAGTGAACAGAACTTTCCTTTCAAACCAATGACATGGAATTTGAGGATCATGGATGGTAAAGATGTCCTGAGTGACTGACCTACCCACTTATTCATCAAAGCAGAGAAATAACTATTAGAGGTATGAACTATTTAATTTTTACCGTGTCGTTGCTTATGTTATTCAAAGCAAGTGGTCATTTATTTCCCTATCGTGTGATGAAAAAGAATTAGGTACTTATCTAATACCTTGTACGAAAGAATGGTAAAGAATGGGAGCAGCTGAATGATAAAGTCGTATCATATTCTTAAGATACCCCCGATAGACTTGTGAAATAATTGGGAAGGAGATATGTATGGTGGCTGGAAAGTATAAAGTATTAGACAACAATCTGCAGTTGGTGAGGGAAGCAACAGCTAAATTAGTCGGCGAAGCATGGGTACGTTTTAGGAATGGTGGCTATTTATACGTTTCATCGGGTGGTCTATGAAAATTATCCTTTTCACTGTATTTACTGACACAAAAGAGAAAAAAATTTAAAAGAACCACATATTACCTGAGTTGGTGGATACGTGAGATCAAAAGGACAAGAAATTTAACTCTGGACAATTGGATAAATAATATGCGAGACGAGACTACCCACAACATAATGGAGGAATATGCGTGTAAGTTATTTAGTGTAAGAAATGTGATTAAGAAAGATATGAATAAAGTTAGATGGAAAATAACCTAGAGAAGAAGGAATATCAACTTAAATATTCCGTACACACGATCAAAGTAACAGTGGGAGAACCCTGGTAATAAGCAAAATATTAACGAACAGGGATATCTGGGATGAAATAAAATGAAAAAAAGAAAGAAATTATGCAAATATGAGACGCTATAGAAATGCGAAGAGTAATGAATGGGTTCCCGACTTCTCGCGTCGAGGAATAGGCACAAATTTTATATATANATATATATATATATATATATATATATATATATATATATATATATATATATATATATATGGTAAGAGCAGGTGCATAAAGAGGCTCCGCATACGGGAAAAGATACATGATAATTATTTGCCACTTTTTTTACAGATAACGCTGCTACAAAGAGAGTGATCTTCATGCAGATCAAAACCAACCAAAATGATAAATAAAGTTCTTATTAGATGTGGTAATACAGACGGCCGATATAGTGATCTTTCCTGAAGATCCGAGAGAATGAGTTCGAAGACATGGTTGAGTCCACAATGTGGTCTCTTTGTAGACCGAGGAACCGTAACTCCATCATCATAAATCATTTTAAAACCTTCTGGGGTCGTGTACGTACGAGTTACAAAGTGCCTGAGAGAATTCACATTGATTTTGCGACACTATTGCTAAATTCCATTGAAGATTCCTCGTCGTCCATGTGAAACATTGAGCTCGCAATACATTTCATGATACGTGCGCGCACTGTTTGTTGGAAATGCATTCTCGTTCACTTCGCTCTTGCAACCTCTACTCCAACCAATGGTACTTCCAAAAATTCCTTCTGTAGCAAATAGCATTGGTGATTGCTATGGAAATAGGAAGGTACTCCGATCAAACAGTAGTCACTAGTTGGAGTTTGGTCTTCGAAAGCTTACTAATCAAAACAAACTGTGGTCCCAACAGCAAAGAGGATTTAATACTCGTATTTGGAATTATATATAGATGTTTGACCAAAATTTCAATTTCGGTCTCAATAATTAATTTAATTAAGTAGAGTGCTGTAAATATATTATCTATACAGAAAAATTTCTCAATGTTTTCCGATTGTTTATTCACTGATTTCAATAATTTTTATAAGAAAACCTGTTACCTTCGTTCCTGAATTATATTTCCTTTATTCTAATTGAATTGTTAAGTGTTAAAATAATGAATGTATTAGCATAACCATTTCTTATACGTGAATATGGTAATTTCTACATCAATCCCAATACAAGTTTGCATTGAATGAGTTCAAACTTACGGAGAGTTTTGGAGCCGGATTAATAATAATAATAAATTTATTGTCAAAAAATCAATACAAACTGCGCATGACCACGTGGAGGACAATAAACTAATTTACTCTTCGGAAGCAAGCAAGGGACCATCCCATCAATTCCGATCAAGGGCCCTAAGGCAGAGGCGAATTCAAAAATTTCAGCAAAAATTCCTAGACAAGATGAAAAGTTAGCTACGAGTTATAATTCTAATAGAATGTCCATATGTTTGTAAATTAACGCAAAAAATTTACATGTACAAATTATTATCGAAGTATAGTGTTTAAATATTATTCTGAGTATAGTGTTCAAAAAATCATAAGAATTGAAATAACACTAAATTCACGATGTATTGTTACAGTAAACACGCCCCTAGACAAAGCCAAGAGAACCTGTATAAGAAATCCGCCTCTACCCGAAGGAAATACGGAGAATAACCCGGACAAGGATGGGGCTACAGAAACGTACCAAAGTTGAGTACACATAAAACTAAATTAATATGAATCACAAGACACAACACTCATGCAAGAATTTTTTTTTAAATTGTTATAAGTTATTTTAAAAGTACTACAGCAATGGCGTGATAAAGTACAAGACGGATTTAACTTTTATTAAAATCAATAAATTCTTTTACATTGTAGAAGCACTGGAGCAGGAGGTAGTTTCTAAACGCGGATTACAGTATTTAATCATAACCAAAGTTTTCAACTCTATAAGTATTCTAAACACTGATGTTCAATTTGTATATCTTATGAATACAATCGAAATATGTTTAGAAAAGACACAAAAAATATTTTAATAATGTCTATTGGTATAAAACAAAAGTAAATTACTCTTTTGAGCAAATATTCAGCTGAACTACAGAGGAAGTAAATTTGTTTGCCACAAAATTATTAATTGTGAAAGATTTATTTGTTTCAATGTAGAGAATATCGTTCAATTTATGAACAATATTCTTTTGTTACTAGAAATCTCAAAATGTATTAGAGACAGGAAAAAGCAGTGTTTATATTTTTTTAAGTTTATTCAGGTCTGAATGACTGCGGATCTAGATAACGTCGTCCGCTTGACGTGGAAGACATACGCTTGCCAATGGCATTTTAGTCAATTTACGCCGCTTCGTTCTCCTTTCTTGCTCCTCCATGCAGAGTAACGCAATTCTCCGCAATGTCTCTATGCTAGAGGAGCCCTCTCTGCATCAAGGACTCGCCGCATCGGCGCTGTACAGTCACTCGCACCACCCGCGCCAACGCACCAGCAGCACCATCGCACACAGAAGGAGGTTGAGGTGGTGCGCGTCTAGGGAGTGTATGCGCTTTGGCGTTTGGCGTTTGGCGTTCTCGCCTTGCACGCTTAGACGAGCGCCAGAGTGCCCTCCGGGAGACCGCAAGGGCTCTAAAGATCATGTGTTGACATACGAGAGGAACGTTGAGGGCAGACGCCAAGGCGAGTGATGGAGGAAGAGGCTCTTCAGAGGATCACATGAAGAGGTTTGGTACTGCGTTTAAATCATGTAAATAATAATTTATTGTTGAAAATAAATTAAAAATTGCGTTTGACCACGTGGAGCACTCTTTGGAAGCAAGTAAGAGTCCATTCCATAAATTCCAATACACGTCTCCAAAATAATACTAGAGAAATAGACTGACTTGGGCCAAGGTAGGGCTACTGAGATAATACAATCCCGACAAATTGAGTTTATTCATAGAAATTTCCACTGCTATAATCTTCATATTCTGTTACGAACATGGTAAAACAAACAACATTAAAATTTTCAGACAATTTTTATTTACACGTATATCGATAATAACATTACTTTCAAGCGTGGGTCTCAAATTCACAAGTCACACTGGAATGTGCCTCAGTCAAATTACCCATTCTAAACAAAAAATCGACAAAGTAAACAACCACGATCAAGCATTGAGCAAAATTCATTAAAAGAGACCGATAATAATAATAACAACAATAAGAAGAAATTTCCTGCATTAAGAATCCCATACCACCAGACCATCAGTATAAATCTCAACCAGTCTTGCAAGACGATTTGAGGTCAAATATTTTGTACTGGGACAGAAGCATTGACCGAACAACAATTCACAACATACCTGATATCATCCTTTGGAAAAGAAAAGAATCAAAAGTGTATCTCATCTATTTTGCTGTCGTAAATTACAACAATCTACAAAAAACAAAGAACGACAAAATATCGAAGTACCAACAACTAACCATTGAAGTAAAAAAACTCTGGAATGTTCAAGAAGTGATCATATTATCTGCCCTAGCCTATCATTTTAACTGCCCTAGTACTAATACCCCAATTCCTGGTCAACTCCATTAAAAAAACTCAAAATCAACACCAATATAATAAGTAGATAGCAACACAGCGTCCTTCTGTCCTTACCCCACATGACCAAAAAGTACTTGGACCTGAAATAGATTCTTCCTCCCAGCAGAACATTATTTAATAATCCACTGCAGAGAAAAACCAATACAAGTTGAGAGAACTAAATGAACTAGATAATAATAGCAATAAGAGAAATTTAAGCACATCACAGGTTCATGTCGGCTTCTTGCAAACACAGATTACATCAAGAGCCACAACATTGTAGCAAATATTATTCACCAATACCTTTCAGAAAACATAGTAGGCTCTCCCTACTACAAATATGAACATTCACCTGTCACTGAAAATAAAAATAGGAAACTTTACTGAGACAGAGAAATTAGAACTGACATAACCATACCAGCAAACCGCACTGACATCATGCACCTAGACCGAAATAAGAAGAAAATTCATGTAATTGATGTTGCCATCCCACTGACTCACAACATTGACAGAACTTACAGTTTGAAAATTAGCAAATACAAGGACTTGACTGATCAGCTAAAGAAACTTCAGGAAAGTGGAGAAAGTTATTATTCGTCCTATAGTGATTTTCGCCACAGGAATTATACCGATACCCACAAAACGTCATTTTTAAATACTAGGACCAGCCAATACACTGACCAATACGCAGAAATCCATAATCCTTGACGCATGCCACATAGTGCGTAAATTTTTATGAGAAGAGTTTGATTGAACATGATGTCCCTTCATCAAGTGGAAAAGATCCAGCTTCAAGCTGTAGAAGTCATTCATTCACTCACAATAATAATTGAGAAAGAATAATAAACTTAATTATCAATCCCCGATGGCATAATTATCAGTTCTATTTAAAAAACATTCTGCTCAAGACCTTACAGTGTCTAGTAGTTGCCTGCTTCATTGCAAATTGAAATTCATTATGCCTGTATTCTTGCCTTCCACCCTCTCAATTCTTTGCAATACCCACGTTGGCTTAATTTAAAGTAGTCACCTCCAAGATGTGCTGACCAAAAATAGCCTTCTATTTCAACCACAAACATCATTATCATCATATACATTAATCCGCTAATGTCCCCTAATTTTTGCGTTCCCTCTCTGGGTAACTGAACGATATAAATCTCACAAATTAAGTCTTGTACGTTAGAGCATTCAAAGATGTATTTATGGTTTTCTATTATACTTTATAAATCAATTCATATATAGAGACATTGACACACAGTGTATAAAATGAATTATCCCAAAATCAGGAATACAATTATTGTTATGTAAAAATAAAATTCAAAATGAAAATTTGGTCAGAAAACAAAAAAGTAAAACCTTGTAAAAATACCCATGACAACTCAATGCATACACTATCATATTCATAACTCTAAAAACCTTCAATTGGGCATCATGATTGGATTAATGGCACTTTCTCCGTTATTTAAGAAAGACGATCTTCAAGCAAACGAACAGCAAGTTGGAGGTGAGGTTGCGTAAGTGAGAAGTGTGGAAACCCATTTCATAGATACACAAACTCAATCAATACACCAGGTTCTCTGCGGCCAAATGTGGTATTGAATCCACGCTCTCTATAGTAGATACGGAGCCAAGTCTGTTCCACTGAACTATGGCTGAATTGAAATACTGTTTGTAAAGAATTTATTTTCGTTTTTATATATTGAATGGAGCTTTATAATATGTTGTTGCCCATGTAGAATTTTTGACCTTCCCATATATCAATTTCAATCATGAAGGAAAATAATATTGACGTCATAAATATGAATATGTAATATTTATAATTTAAACCTACGTATTGATTATTCCTTATTTTAACAAGCGAAAACAGAATATTAGTTTACGATTGATTTTCCTTTTATGAATCTTGGATAAACAAAAACAAACGTTCAAAGGATAAAATTCAAAAGTCATGGACAGATCCTTTAATTTTATAGATATGAAAGACTATTTGAAGCAAAAGTAGCTCTTTTCAGTTACATAACAAAAAGAGTTCTAATTGAGTAGTTGTCGGATTAAAACAAAAGTAGTGGTGATGCTTCTGATTGGACATCCAACCTATTAACTCCGAAATATTTTGAGTAAACACAAGTTGATTAGATGAAGCAGTTACCGGAGGAAAATATTCAGAACGTAATAAACCAAACTTTCTATGTCCATGTTCGTAATGATCTGATTTATTGAGACTTTTGTCTTCGTGACGCAGTTCGCCTAATGGGCAATGCTCATAAGCCGGTTCCCGAGTGAGGCCTGGCAGTTTAATTATGTAGGGTTTGCTGAAGAGACTGGTGCATTCACACATGACGATTGACTAAGCAACCAGTAAGTCACTGGCTCCCTGGTGGTCAACTGTTGACACACGAGAAGTGAATTCAGGTAAACGTCGAGGTTGGAAGCCTCCAAAGTGCCATGAAAGGGAAATAGTTTTGGCATCTTTTTAATCCACCATTCACTTATCCACATCAATAACGAGACTGTAATATCTGGTACTTAATGAGCGCCTCAAATTTGTTTGATAGCTTACTAATTCAATTCTTTTAGTGGTAATGAATAAGTAATCTTAAGTATGGTAACTCAACACGGCATTTAGAGGAGGTAGATGTTTGGTTAATTTTAAATTGTAGAAGGTAGACATAAGACGGTAGGTTAAAACTTGAAACTCATGATTTTGTGATGCAAATAAATCAGTCATATTGTTTACTAACAAATTTAATACGACCGTAGTAGAGGGAACTTCTCTTTTTTCACATTAATGTTTACATGTTTGAAAAATTTTCCAGTATGCAATCTACACGGTTTGAGCGAACTTTATCAAACTTCCTGAATGTTTTGAAACGGTCTAGAGAAGGCAATTCATTATATTAAATTTTCACTTGTCTCCTTACGAAAAGAAATTTTCGGTTTTTGTTGAAAGCACTGTGTAGGTAATGCCAGTTCATTGAGACACTAGGTTAGCTCAGCTAGTAATCTAATAGTTATTTTCAAATTTCTCCACGAATCACATATCGTACCACTTGGACTTTTCTTTGCAGTCGCCGCTTATGAATGTAAACGAAGTATATTCCGTGTTAACAGTAGTAATGCCTGCGGTTCTGTATGTAGTAGCACTTAGAAGCACATTTGATATTCCTGAGTGCTTCCCTATCTGTCAGTCTCTATAGGACAAAATTATCCCCATTATCTGTACACAGCGATTTTTGTATTTTGCCTTTGAACCAATGTACCCACTTCCCTAAAATACGTTCTTATTATGGCCATTTCTTGGAATATCCATGTTCTTCTCAATATTTATTAACTCAGCATATTGAGCCTGATGACTTTAAGAATGGTTTTCTTTAATCGTGAAATAATTTCCTTCTTAATGCAGTGAGCTTTTTGTGCGTTCTTCTTTTTCATCTCACATTTCACACACTTTGTTGCTGTTCTACATCTACGAGGCTTTGGGACGGAAGCCTCGAGATTAAGACACGTCAACGTTGATAAATGATCAAATTCAAGATCCTAAAAACACCGTTTGTATTTCCATGACAGATATTCGTAAGTGAAAACGCATTCTTATATTTATGTTGGAAAAAAGATAGCATTTTTCATTTGCTTTGAATTAATGGTTTGAATTGTACTAATCTATAGTGTCAGTACATTTCATCTTAATTGTCCTTCTCTTGACTCTTTGTGTGAGACTTGCGTGACGCTTGAGGACCAGGAAAGCGTTTAGCGTAGGATAATTGTTCACGGGAAAAGATGCCACTTAATCCACATTATTCATCTCGATGCCATATTCTCTACTTCTGAATTTTTAAAAGAGTAAGGATAACCATTTGAGTAGTCAATTGTGTAATAATTTACTACTCAAATGGTTACCCTTACTCTTCTACTGTCAATCTACGTTAATGTATTGAAATCTCAACGATTCCCAAAATGCAGGAAGATATGATTCAGGTGAGGGAACAACGGAAAGAAGTTAAAGATCTATGGTTAATATTAAGGGATGTACAGTACATAATAAGATGTATATTGTTCCCTACCAAAAAATAACATTAATGAATTCTTACTATATCTCACATTTGAAGAAACAATGACTAATGCACATATTTTCTGAAAATTATTAATAATTTATCACAACGTATCACAATATACCTAAATCTTACCCACTGTCTTAGCAAACAAAGACAAAATTGTATTCCCTTTTGCATTGGATTGTGGCTACCTCTTTGTAGCATTATCATTCATCATGTACTTTCCTGGTACTACAACGCGTTTTTTAGAAGTTCAATATTTTTCGAAAGGTGCAACGTATTACATCAACTGACCCAGCGTCACTCTGGAGTTTTAATTGGTTTATTATCAGAAGTTTAATACAGTTTCACTAAGTTTGATAAAAGGAATTTCTGAGAATCGTATATTTACCAACCACAAATTGAATAAAATTAATTGGAGATATCTCCCTACCACAGCTTCCGAAGCCAACGCGCACACTCGCTCATCTTTCCTCGGTGACTTAGCAAAAGGTTTGGTTGAAAATATTTCAAGCTTAAACTTTACAGATTGAAATGAAACTTTCCCGGTCGAATTACTCACAGTTGGAGATTGTCCCTGAGCTAGGTTTGATTTTAATACGGCATCGTCAGATTGGAGTAAAAATTAAAAATAACTGAAGGGCACTATTGTTTTAAGAAGTATAAATTTTCATTTTACGTCTGTAAAGTGTTCCAAAACTCATTGGATCCAATTTTGAGAAACTGCAGAAAATATTGTTCGCTCTTTCTATGAAGTATTTTTTTGAAGTGCTTGACTTGTAAATTCTGCAGAATGTATTTCAACTATAAGCTTCATATAATTCAATTACAAAATTACATTGACAAACAACTTGCTTCTAATTGCAGCTGAAATGTATTGATGGATGTACAGACGTACATAATTTCATTTTTAAAAGTGTTTGAAACAAATCGTATTCTGAACACAAATCCAGGATCACTTTGGACACATTTGTACTTTGATATTAAAGTTCACCTATTATTTGTAGTAATATCTTTTGTTATTATTTTCATAAATAATACAAGGTAAATACAATATACTTGCTGCATAAGAGTAAACATTAATATTTTCTTACAGAATATAGGATAGATTCAAGTTATCTACTATAATTCAAATTATAAAACATAGGTTAGTTGATCTAGTAATAAATTCCAAGACATTTACTGATGGATCAGCATCACATCTGGTATTTACTTCCATGATCCGCAATTCTATAGTGTTTACCATTCCTGCGTAATTTCATTTATGTAATACACCTGTCTTTTTAACTTACAATAAGTTAATTACTTAAGACAATGTTCAACTCGTTAAAATATAACAGTTACTTAAGACATTAGCTAATGTATGAAATAATGCTTGTATGAAATTAAAATAGTCCTCTGAAATAAGGGCTACGTTTATATCATGAGAACAATGTTTTTTTAATTTCAAAATTTATTTTGTATAACAGACTTTTTTGTCAATTATATTTTTATATTAAAAAAATTAAACGACTAAATATGGTGTAAATGGTAAATGTATTTTAAACCGATAAGAAAATTCGTTCACTGCATAAGAAAATAGTTGTGTAAAAATCCGGAACAATTATGAAATCGGCAATAGTTTTTATTTGAATCGAAAATAAAAAAACGAGACACAATGTGAAAAAAACATTTAGACAACGTGCCATCGAAATTGCTTCACGACACATGTCAAAACGAGGAAAAGGTATTCGAAGCCAGTACTATTTCTATACTGTAAAACCTCTTTAAGATAGTATGAGCGAGCCAGGTGCTAGCCCACACATAACTATATTTACGAAACTTCCAGTATTATTACCTACTCTATTTATATTAAAAATAGTCATTATAATTGTAATGCATAAACTATGGTATATTAAAAAATACGAATTATAATTTATACCGTTTAAATTCAAACAATGTATTTTAAAATTTGTCTCTAGTTTCACTTCATGAGTAACGTGAGTTCTCTAGTTTTGTCACTTATCCTTACTACATCTATTAGTTTATAAAAATGCATAGAATACTCACATATAGTGTTTAACGCGTTATTACAAGTGATCTCACAGTGCGGCACACTTTAAGCCGGGAACTTTCACAAAAACTTTATTTGAACTCGCACAAAAACCACTGAATGTATTGCAACAAACTGCCAACACAAAATTCCCTCAATCCATTGTGGGCAAGTTGCAAAGACGCAAATGCAAAATGGAAGTTGTGCAGGTGTGTTTACCCACGACACCTTGTGGGTATTTTTTTCATTTCGGACAATAACTGAATAGAAATGCTCACATAGCATCCTGTATATTTCGGTCCGTCCATGTCACGTTGTGGGTAAAAACTTCGATCATTGACCCAATTCGGTCTTCGAGCGTCACACATATACTATTTATTTATTCCACGATACAGTAGACCCACTGTTTGGTACTCCTATGCTGGTATGGCTGCTAAATCTTCGTACGAGTTTGTAACTTTGTACGTACGTAGAACAATAATCAAACATTTAAATTTAATATTTCAAAGACAATTCTTAACAAATGTTAAAATATGATTCCAATCGATAAGAGTATTCCTATATGTTCAATTTCTGAACGAATGTTTTCGTTATGAAATGTAAAAAGAACACTATTTTCTGTTAACTCTGTAAAAAAACAGTTAGCAAGGACAAAAATTGCTTCTTATAAGTCAGAGTATAATAATATAAGTCATATTTTGATACATCTAGCTTTCATGTCTCATTTCTCGTTTAGTATTCAAGATCAAACTCGAGTGCACATTCTGGTCCGACAGTTTTTGCTCATTATTGTATATGTACTCACCATTACAATGACATCAAAGTCATTCTTTACATTTGAGTGACCCACAACGAATTATAAATATTGGTTTAATTATAAGAGAGAGAGCACGTTTCACTTTCAAACATTATACGGTTGTAATTAATCTATCATTTGTTTCACCCAAAATAGAGATATTTGTTTTGTTTTACCGAATAAAAGGTAATATGTTTACTCATGAGATTCATTCATTCATTAAACACACTTATTACAGTCAAAATATGTATCCTACCAGCAGAGTGTGGGGAATGATAGTGAAGATAAAAGTCAGCAACTCTCGGCAAACTGAGAAGAATTTCCACGTGTAGATCACCCCTGGAAATAGTTTCAAAACTGAATTACGTAGATTATTAGGAAAAAGATGAAACGGCAAGGGATACCTCGAAAGAAATTCTTTGTAAGTTTTTATATGAAACGTATGTTTGAGGGTTATGGAAAGAGGGGACGTCTGGATTTAACGTGAAAGGGAAAATACATATTTAAGGGTATCAGGAAGTGAATATGACTGTGACATCAGGTTGCATAAAAGTACATAGCTGGTGGAATGGGCAGCAAGGGGGGGACATCATCTTCCCGGGCGCCGCATCTGTGGGCTAAATTGATATTACATAATGTTTCATATATATATATATATATAT
>NNCF01126744.1:1867459-1881414 GCA_002313205.1 Laupala kohalensis | reverse complement strand
ATATATATATATATATAATGTGTGTGTTTTCCGGTGCAAGTCCCCCATCGACATTTAAGAATTATAATTGTTTACATGGAAGGAAAGCTACATTGTTTTGCCTTCAACGTGCTATTACATTTTATTTTTTATTTACCTCGTAAGGTCTCTTTGAACCCCTAGGTTGGAGGAAGAGTCTTTTTAATGTTTGATTACTATTATATTTTCATATATTATATTAAACACCTATAAAACTATAAAATCTAAACTACTGAATAAACAAAATACACCAAAACAAAAACATAAAACTAACAATTATCTAGTTGGTGTGAAGCAGCTCCTCCAGTCTTCCCGGAGTAAGCAACCGAAATGTGTAGGTGAGGTCGCAGCAACGGCGTGTAAACATCCGCGGATGTCCGCAGCCGCTGAAATCCCGCCTGTGAATTCTCTCTGTAACATCACACCTCAAACACTGATGCGAATATTTTGGGTTCGGGAAGGATGTCTGAGGTCATACACGTGGCAGTGCTGAATCTGCCGATAATAGTCTTTGAAGCCACTGCAACGACTTCGCACGCATACGTGGCTGTTGACCGAATACAGGCGGTTCGGAGGCACCGTTTCTTGGAAGGAAGATATATTTCTATATGGCATGTTTTCCTTCATAAACACAGTTCCATGAGAATTCTTCCCTCAAAAAAATTTTTTTTAGAAGATAGAAATAGGATACTTTTGAGAAAAGCGGAAAAAATGAGATCAATGTTTTGATATGTTTGGTTCAAAAAATACGTTATTTATTCCCGCCAAAAGAAGAATCCGATCAAAAGACACAAGCATTTATTCGTAATTTTCAGGCCAGTTTATGCGACTAGCTTGACATAGAAATACCCATTTCTAGTTAGATAATCGTATGGTTCTTTAAACTGCATTAGAAATTAAACTTAACTACTGTGACCGTATGTAGATTTGAGTAGTTTATTTTCCTGCCATCTGACTACGTGTCGAAATTCTGTCATGTCTCTTGATTATGTCTTTCTCTGTTATTGAGTTAGAAGTTGTTTACACTGCACAGGATGCGACGATGCGCCCATATGTTACTTATGTGCTTGTGCTATAATCACAGAGTAGCAGAGGAAATGATTTTGATAATAATAATAATATTAAATAAACAGTGGAGAACATTTATTCATATTTATGATGGTAATAGAAATGAAATAAGTTATGTAATTAAGATACAACGGGGGATTTTTCAGGGCGATTCTTTGAGTCCACTTTGGTTTTGTTTGGCATTGAATCCCTTGACCCGTTTACTGAATCGTACTGTTTGACACAAACACAAAATATCTGCCAAAACAGCGAATCTCGATACAGCGCACGCTGCTGTTAATATGGAGCAGGTTTTTAACAAGAATGAATATCAAGAATATCACTTCAAAAATGAATATCAAGAATATCACACCTATTGTTGAAGCAGAATTAATCTCATTGGAGCTTATAAAAAATAAGATTTCATTGTCGTGAAGATTTTTAATTGCTTTTCCAATAATAAGTTCAAATCAAGAAATAATTCACACTATTTATAATGTGAATTTTAGATAAATGTTTCAATATGAAAAAATGAGCATAAAACAAATTTTATAAGATACAATACGTATTTTTCAGTCTTCTCCTCGTTTCTCGTAAAAAAAAGTAAACAGCCTCGAAACAAATGAATGCCATCGTCCTTCGACGAAGGGCGATGTCTACGCTCTCTGTAAAACGAATTCTGAAATATATCCTTCGAGAACGAATAACCTTGAGACCGGTCACTGGCGCGCCCTGGTGGCGTAAGTTTAAACTACCCTTTTGCGATGGAGTAACACCTTGGATAATTTCGCTGTTTACACAACGGCCTTCAGCCGGTTACTGAAGAATATACTACATCTTCAAGGCGGGAATGTTAATTTTGCAGAACTACGCTTGCGCAGAACCCACCTGCAAACGAGAGTTGACTGATCGCTTCAGGTGCTTTCAATTCGCTACCTGCACGATCATTACGAAACACGTACCAACATCGGATATCGCATAGGCAATAACCGAAATGGCCATCGGGTATCCCATTTTCTATACATGGATGACTTGAAGCTATATGCTTCATCCTCAATTAAGCTTCAACAATTAATACAATAAGTGGAACAGTTTTCAGTGGATTTTAATATCAAATTTGGCTTGGAAAAGTGCAGAATCTTTAGTATTCGTAAAGGTAAAGATTTAGTAAACCCTCAGGGAGTTGATATAGTGCAGGGTAAAATTGGGCTAATGACAGAATTTGAGTTTTACGAGTATCTAGGAATAAAGCAATAAAAAATTGATAGCACATACTGAAATCAAGAGAACTCTTACATCGGAATTTACCGTCAGACTGGAGAGAATCTGTAGAACAGAGCTGAATAGTAATAATTTGATAAAGGCCATGAACGCATATGTAATATCAATTTTAACTTATTCATTTGGGATAATATCTTGGTCGACCACTGATTTGGAAAATCTGCAGAGAAAATTGCGGGTAAAATTGACAAACCCTCGGAAAGATTACGCAAAATCAAGTAATCTGAGAATGACATTTCCAAGAGATGAAGGCGGAAGAGGAATTATAGATATAAAAAACCTACACAACAGACAGATTGCTCAACTTCGTTCTTATTTTCATGTACGAATGAAGGAATCCTCACTACACGCCAACATTTGCAGCTCAGACAACAATTACACTCCAATAAACTTATTAGAATCTAGAAACTTAGACAGAGATAAAATTTCAACAGAAGCATACAAAATTTTGGAATGGAAGAGTATGGCACTGCACGGAAGACACCCTCATGATCTGAGCAACCCTCATGATCTGAGCAACCCCAATGTCGACAAGAAAGTGTCGAACGCATGGCTCAGGCGAGGAGAGCTTTTTCCTGCAACAGAAGGTTTTGCTATGGCCATCCAGGATCAGGTTATTCCCACTAGGAATTATAAGAAATATATTATGCAGGATCCCCATATGGAAAATGATAAATGCAGGAAATGTTGAACTGCTTCAGAAACAATTCAACATATAACCCGAGCTTGTAATATGTTGGCACAAACGGATTATTTACATCGCCATAACCAAATGGCTAACGTAATTCACCAAGCATTAGCTTTAAAGTATTGTCTTATAGAAAATAGCACAAGTTATTACAAATATGAGCCGGCTGACGTTTTAGAATCAACAAACTTCAAAATATATTATGATAGGTTAATAATCACGGACCGTACAATTCATAACAACAGACCAAACATAGTGCTAAAAGAGGAAGTAACAAATACAACCTATTTGATAGACATAGCTGTGCCAAACACTCACAACCTTCAGAAAACAATTCAGGAAAAATATCAGAAATATAGTGACTTTAAGGCAGAAAGACAAAAGATATGGATCATGGAGAGAGTTTACATAGTAAGAATAGTAATGTCCTCTACAGGAGTCATCCCTATCTCTCTCCACAATAGTATTAGTATGTTAAAATTGCGTAAGACCATTTATATACAACTTCAGAAAGCTGTTTTGCTCAACACATCAAGAATAGTCAGAAATTTTTTGGATCATCCAGAGTGAGTGTGCTTGGTGTAGCCCGTACCTCACTACGACCAGCAGAAAAAGCAGAGATCCTAAACGGAATAAAATAATAATAATAATAATAGCGTAAGGGTCCCGTTAATTGTGACCCATTTTTCATTGTTTGCGACCTTTTGGGATGAACCTCATGATACGAAGCCGCTGATTGGAGCTTAAGCCCCACTTTATAAAGTTTATTTATTTGAACATGGATGAGTTTGTTATCCTCTACGGATGTAGAAATGTAAATTAATATTATTAATTATTTTATAATTCCATGTGTATCGAGTCAATTGGCAATTTTTCGCGACTTCAACAATTTTGCACGAAAGCATAGAACACCTTTCTTTTATAAAAAAACAAAACAAATATTTTATTGTTGATAATATCTACAAAAGTGACTCTTAAATATAAATAAAGGACACCACCTTTCAATAGAGCAACCCGTGATGTAACGACTGGGACGCTCGCCTTAACATTTCGTGAATACCGTTCAAAAGCATTGGATGCAAGATGAATTAGTCATGACTAAGCGCATATTCTACAACGGCAGGTATTTCTTCGGTGTACTCACGCTTCCCCTACTATTCATCATCTTCCCTTTATTCACTCTTTACATCTATTTTGGGTTGAGAGAATCGATAGGAGTCAGAGTTCACAATGAAAATAGTTTGTGGAACATAAACACATATTGAGCAGTCTCCGCATATATAGATCCGTAAGATAACTAAATTGACTAACTAATGCACGGGCATCTTTTATACAGGGATATATTTTTCTTAAATTAAAATTGTATGTTTCTGATATTGTGAGAGAAACTTGTTCGACGAGACGAGAACAGATTAAGCTTTACACAGCTCGGCTCCGACATTAGGAGCGAAATGTATGGCATAGCCAATAAGCAAGCATTAAGCAGTTGTTTGGCTGCACTCCCTTCAGGGTTTGTAAATTAGTGAAAGTCAATGAAACACGTTTCAGGGTTAGCTCCTTCAGAGGTGTCACAGGTGTACGAGCGTATGCGAAACGCATTCGTGTATGCGAGAGTACATCGACCGTCCACTTTCATCATGATTTCTGAACTATACTGTGACCGAGGCTGACGGATGCAGGAACCGAATACATCACAGTGGAATGAACATTATAGTTAATCTCAGTAAGACAGTTAAATCTCGCGTGGAGGTCAATAAATTACTTTACAAAATGAAAATGATTATATATGAGTGAATAAAAACTCAAAACTAATTTGAAGGATGAGTAATTATATAATAAAACAAAAATGTGAAAAGGTATTTCTAAACTCAGTTAATTTAAAATGATGTGTTGAGTTGAATTCAAAACAGAAGAATGAAATTCTGTGTACTGAAGAAGTATTTGTAAAGTAATTGCGAAGTATTCATAAAGTCTATGACGCAATCATAATTGCCATTCAAAAATTGTTTTTGTTTTCTTGTTATCAAAGGTTGTAATTAAAAATGGACTATGTGTATGTGGTCGATTAATTTCGTGACTAAATATTATTTTCCTTCTTTTTCTAATTTAGTAATTATTATTGTGCTAGTTCTGGACTTAAAGTAATGGTATCGTTCTTGGATTGGAGTCATTATTATCAATAAACTGGAACTTTCCCATTGTTAAAATTATTGTCATTCTGTGTATGTTATTCATTTTATTTTTTTCGTATCATCCACTTATTCTAAATGAATTAAATTTAAGATGTTGTGATAAACCTTCTAACTACTCTCTCGATCTGTCAAGCATGAAATCAGACTAATTATGTTCTAATCATGATCCTTAGAAAATAACGTAACGTGAAGAAAAACTTAAATTGTCAGTCCAATATTCGTTCACAGTTGAGTTGATATTGAGGGCAGACAAAACCAATATCTTACTACACCGATAATTTTTTAAAATGTGTTATATTGTTTATGTAGAATATATGTATCATAACATGTTTTATCTTCAACTACAGCGAAATCATGCGCAGCGCCACATTTGCTTCATCATGAAATTCTCACCAAACCAAATATTTTTTTAAATAAAAATTTCAAACGTAACTCAAATTCAATTCATTAGGTACAATTTTCTTCTGTGACGTAAATATTACGCAATGATATGAGCATTAAATAAAATATTCGTTTAGAGCGCTCTTACCATGAAAAATCGCTAAGTTTTCTTTCTGTGTGAAATTATATAAGTTTTTTTTCATTTTAAAAGCACTAAACGAGAGGTAAAATGAAACTTTCTTTGTAGTTGTTGAAGCCATTGTACTTTTTTCTGGGCGTGACAATTCTCCATGACACCCGTATCACATTTGTTTGATGTCTCGTTACCGAGATAAAAGAGCCGCATGCTCCCTGTAATGTAATTTACTATATATATTCTGTTATGGCTATACTTTAAGAAATTTACCTCGTCATTGTTTTTGCTATACGAATGTAGTATTCGTAAGAACTTGTTCATTATGGGGAGATACATTACTTACGTAATCTATCACCATAAATATATTACTTCTATACTATAAATAATCTGGTTGCATTACGTTGTTCACTTGCATTAAAAATGTATATTTCACTACACTCAACATATTAATATTGCAACAGTTCAATATAATTCACGGAACACATAAAACGGGTAAATGGAAATGCACAAAGTATTAAACAAAATAATTAAGCAAATTATCATCCTTCAGGTAGTACCGTTTTCAGACTAATATGCAAAACGTCCTTTAATACGTATTTTGAGCTCGACATGGTAGGTTGTGATGTAGAATCAGAAAGTGAGTTAAATACGAATGAAATCCATCGTATGGCTCGCACTGTGACAGATTGATGGACAGACAATCGTTTCAAAGGACACGTATGCGGACAGGCATCCAACAAATCACCTTTTAAACATCAGATATACCTGATAATGCAGATATTCCTCTCACTAGAAATTTTTGTACTGAAAATAATATACCTTTCCCAGTGAAAAAGTACGAATCGATAAGATACATTTTAATGAACATTTACATGACGTGTAACACAATCTAACATCGATGATGTTCGTATCGAATTCGAGACTACGAAAACGAGCTCATCCGAAAACCGATATCCGACATACATCCCACAAAGTCGTCTCGAACTCTATCAAATGACAAATGCGCAAACAGTACGCAGAGGTCGACATACCGGGTTAGTATGAGTAGTTAGAGTTAGTAAGTTGTAGGCTATCCATGAAATTCTGCAACATTTTCGCGGTACGCCGTGCGTATGCGGTGAACCATCCGTGGCATTTCCCGTGCTCGCCGGTTCACCCTACCGTGCATCCCACACCCTCCCCCGCTTCTCCCACTAGGCGTAGAGCGACAGTCCGTCTTTACACAGTGTTCTAATTTCGTCGTTTTTATGATAAAAAAGAGATTATGCCAAATTTTATAAATACAGCAAATGGACTCTCCATTCTTCATTGTTTGACAGACAAAAAGTATATTATTTTTAGTTGAAGTTACGTTTTATTATCACTCATTCACACAATGTACCAAGAAACTATTTGTTCGAATTCAACGTTAACCTATGCCAGTAAACATTAAATATTATATTCATTAATTTTGATGGACGAGTTTTTTTAGAAATGTACTTACAGTTAGATATGTCTTTATATTATATTTATTAGTAGACATAGAAAAAATTTAATCAACATGAATTTAAAAATTTGAAGCAGTGTTTGTCATCTTTTATTTCTTGTTGTTCACGAATTAACCCGGGAACTTAAAAATTATTCTATTTTCTTCGCCCACGTCTTCAAAACTTTCCAAACGATACCATGAATTAGAATAAAAGCGTTGAATTGCAGTTGCAAGGAATTTTCTTCACGTCTCAAAGTCCAGATTAATTCCCAGGCAAATGCAGCATTCTGTAAAATGAGTACCGATGCTATCTCGTAGATCCGAGCTGCCAGAACGTTATGCTCACCGCATCATCGCCTCCTTGGACCAGACCGAGAAACTGCTAAGCTCTACTCTCATTACGTTCGATGTTTTCATAACTCTTTTAATATTATTGTTATTTTAATGGTTATTCTCATTGTAATGTTACAAATGAAAATGATAAAAATGTATGTTTCTCATCTTAATAATCCAAGTAAGTTTTGTTCACTAATAGCTGAGTATCTCCCTCTGTGCCGCCTCGCTGTATCGTGTGTGTCCATCCGTGCGCCGAACTGACATCTGCCTTTTCTCTCCTCCCTCGACCCCGCTTCGGTATTTGCGAAGCTGCGTACGCTCCGCGACCGCCATTGTGGTGC
This sequence comes from Laupala kohalensis, assembly GCA_002313205.1. Classification (NCBI taxonomy): domain Eukaryota; kingdom Metazoa; phylum Arthropoda; class Insecta; order Orthoptera; family Trigonidiidae; genus Laupala; species Laupala kohalensis. The sequence continues at coordinate 1,873,526 of NNCF01126744.1, read as the reverse complement.
GGGTGGGCGGGCGGGATGAACGGGGATGTGGTGGGAACACGCCGTGCGTTCCCTTGGGATTGAAGAGAGAGAGAGCGAACATCGAACCGTGAGGGTTGACCTGGCGCAGTGGCCGCTGAGGTCGGCCCGCCCGCAAGGGAGGCACGAAGAGTAACTCTGCTGGAGTCGTGACTGCGTGTATGTTGAAGGTCGTGCCTGGGGATTGAAAGGAACGGAAAGGATGTTAGCTCGTTCTTGTTATTGCAGGGGAAGATAGCAGAATTTTGCAGCTTCTTTTCTTTCATCTCGTATCTCTATTTCCGAGTACCAAGACCCAATGAGGCTGTATAGGTTTCAGCCTAGGACGCCAGCTTTTAAAGGACGTAATAGAATTTTTCAATATTCAAATACATTCATGGATTTTTTTATGTAATCTAAAATGGGAAGTAATTAAATTATTTAAACGAAACACAAACACCGGCTCATTAACATAACGCGCATTGTTAGATGAAAAAGTCATCTTAACAAAAATCTTAATCGCCTGACTACACTTGTAAGCTTTGCCAATGTAGGATACTTATAATATAATTCTTTAGAAGGATTTATTAAATTAGCCTACTGTACGTACAGGGATATAAACTCAAGCCGTTCTTATTTTGCACTTGGATTTGTCACTCTCATCCTAGTTTTAAGGAAAAATGAAACTTCGCACTCCTGGCTGTCAGTGGTAGACTCACTCTCAAATGTTATATGACCCCATGGGCCAACCCAAAATTCTAAGGTCATGTTAGTGGCTTTTGCTTGAAGCACCGGTCGAACGCTTCGAAATGGATGGCTACCGCCTACTCATGACAGTGAAAATTGTTGGAAGACTTCACCGGCCTCCCCCAACCCCGAAAGCTGCTTCATTGGGTGGTGTTGACGGAAATATTGCCCTGCAAAGGACGAGTGTAGAGACCGAAACACTGCAGCGTTGAAGATTGTCAAAACACCAAGTGTACAAAATTAGAACGGTTTTACTCTACTTCTGTGGTGTTCTCGATTTAGTTGCAGTACGAAAATGAGGTGCTGATTTTCCGCAAAGGAGGAGGTAGAGTTTAGTTTGAGGTTTACGAGAAAATGAAAGAGTTAAATATCAATTTTGGAACAGAGGTCTTGTTTCAGAACTTCTTTATTTTTTCCAAATTCAATGCATGCGCGTCATAAATAGTATGTTGCGTTGCCGGGTAATAAATTATTTACCCAAAATCATTTTTTCTCTCCTAAAGGAAACCCATACGTTGATTTACATTTTTCATTTTTTACGTTTTCTTTTCAAGTAAACGTGTCATTTGTTAAGGTCTGAAAAAATCGTTTTATATAGTCCTGAATTGATTTCAAGGCATCTTCTTTTGTGTTGCCTAATGAACACAAAATTTGTAATATTCATTTATGATTTTGTAATGACCGTATATATCGCAAACAATTGCACGGACTTCGCCGTATAAACGTTTTTTGAGTATAAATTGAAAAGGAGATATATAGACAAAGTGCGTGAAGGGTAGAATTAGGGAAACTCCTGCCGAAAACCTCTCCTTGACCGGCTCAGCTTTGGATTGTAACGGTATTATTTTCACTGCATTACTGCTGTGGAATAGCATCCGATTGCTGTCCACTGCGACATGTACTTTAATCTCTAAAACTGCATTTTGCATAAAGAGATGTAATATTGTTTTCCTTTCAATGAAGTCTCATTACGATGTTCTTGATTGTTTTTAAGATATGTGGCATCCTTATCAACATTTACAAGTATTTCGATGCATCTAAATATTTGATTTACATTTTGGGAAAGAATAAATATAACGAACGTGCGTTTGTGTAACGAATTCATTATGTTTTTTAATCTTAAATTATATATATTATATATAGATAGATAGATAAAACTTTGAATTTTCGTAAAGAACATTGGGATTATTCTGTGACGTTTCTTCCGCATACTGCTCTGTGTAAAAGAAGAGATGTGATTACGTCGACCAGGAAACAAAATGAGCACGGTAAGATATCTAACCCGTGATTTTCTCCAAGCAATCGACCCAATGAGGGAATGGAATACAGCTTAGATAGGTGAATGGGAGACGCTGAATGTGGTTCCGAATTCGATTCCTCGCCAGTCTTAAATTTCATCCGGTTGAATTCATTACTCTTCAATTGTTCAAGCTTGTTTTAAAACTCCACCTATTGGTTTGCTAGTTCGTATGTTTGGATTGCAATTGAATTGTAAACCAGCTCCCCCAGAACGATTGAGCTGAAATTTGGTACACGTACATAAAAATCAATGAAAATGCAACATAATGATGTCTAACTAACATACAAACTTGTTTACAAAGTTTTTAAATTACAATTTTATTCCAAGATAAATTGCAGTGAGTTATTTCCGGAAAGCGTCCCCTGAAATACAATCTGTCTCTTCATACAAATAAGTACAGCGAATTGTATAACATGCGCCTTTTCGTTACAACAGCGAAGGAACTTCATATTATTACGATCGCTTCTCAAAAAGTTTGTTTATCGGTTGATATATCACACGTGTCACGCTATTTCATTTATATTATTTATTAACACTAAATAACAATTTGTGTCTATTTTTTAGTATTAAATGCATATGCACAAGCAAGAATTAATTTTTACGACACATAAATAAAGAAGTGTAATACTAAAAAGTATTCAATAAAACAAACGTAAAAATTAGTGAAATCGCTGTATGGTTTACAAATTGAAGAACTTGACGAATCAAAATTAAGAGGAAAAAACCCGTGTAACAGTGAAGCTCTAAATGAAATGGAGATGAGTGCAGAAGAATCAGATCAATGACTTATCTTTCTCACAATTCACATATTAAAACCACTAGCAATTAAATATCGAATAATGTTAATATTGCATAACTTTGGGTAAGAGTTCGTTTAATACTAAAAAGTTGAAAAAATTAATAGGTTAAAAAACTAAGAACATTCTCTGTTATTAGTACTGCACTAAAATGTAAAAAATAAATTTCTGTATAAGCTTAGTCCGATTGACTAAAAATCCTATTACATGAACATATGCTCATACATCAAGTTTAAGTATATTTTGTTCTAAAAGTACATGTACATAAACGCGTGGGGCGCTATACGCTGCAAAATTGTTCCGTTCAACTCACATCAACCCACATTTGGTTAACTTTACCCTCCAATAAAAGGCAGACATGTTAGAAAACTACGCTGGCTTTTATTTATACCAAAAAAAAAAAGAAACATTTTTAATCTCGAAGTATGAGTGAACGTTCTTATTATGGGAATTTTAATCAATCGGAATAAATGTATAATTGTACATACGACATACATTTTGTTTTAATTTTTATTTTATGCTTTTCCCAGTTCTTCGACTATTCAGTCATTACCTGGGATTGTCGCCGCATTTTTTTCTTTTGCTATTGATCAACTCTCTGGTCAAAAATTGTACTTCTTCTTTTTCTCTGTCTTTCTGCCCCCGTTATTTTACTTCTCATTATACACGTTCCCATAATCCTTATGTAGTCATCTCATTGTGCATACGGCTGTTTTTGCTATTCTTGTGGTGGTACCTGCGTTACCGCTGTTCCCACCTCTGTGAGAGCTCATTCACTATATAGACTTGTTTACCTTTCATATTGTCATAATGGTCATCAAGTACACGTTCAGACACGTTCAAAGACGTCCTCGGTCGCTATGTACTTGATCATGTCTTTATCGCTGCAGAGTCCACGACGCTTGAGTTGTTGGAGCCATTGTCCTCTCTCTTCCCCCGTCAGCACGCAGTCGAAAAGTGCATGTTCCACTGTCTCCGCATTCATCCGGCATATGCAGTCGGAAGTTGTTCGTAGGTTCCTTTTGACTAAGTATGTGTTGAGATCGCCATGTCCCGCAAGGATCTCAACAACGGTTGCGATGGATGAAATCATTTTCAGTTTCTGTAACTACATCTCACATCATTTATGAAGTTGTACGTATTCGTACCGTGTTCCAGCATTCAACCAACGCCCGACTGATCTTTCCCTTCCATCTATGTTCCGTTCCATTTATTATCACATCGCCCACTTGAGCCTTTTTACCTTGACGGACCGTGTTCCATAGAAGGTGACGGTCTAGCTCCAAGTCAATCGGCAGGACCCCCCATTAAAACTTGGAGCGCCTACGTTGATACACTCCACATATGTGCCACTTCAAAATATTAAACTAATCCGCTGGTACTGGACCAGCTTGCGCTCCATGTGTCCCAATTTACTCCGCTCATGCCACACGACTCTACAGTATGTAATTTGTGGAACAATTATTCCCTTGTAGAGCTGAAGAAGTTGTCGCTTTCCTACCGTATGTTTTGTAATGCCGATTCTCATTAGACTATACACTAATTTCTTCACTTTTTTCACTATATGGTCGATGTAGTATGCGAATGTTAATCGTTCACCAATATACACCCCAAGGTATTTCACAGTTCTTTTAATTTTCAATCGCCAATCGGGGAAACGAATTATTGGGTCCCTGCGATTTAGACCCCGGTTTGCGTAGCCGAACACAATTCCCTCAGTTTTAGTCCGTGAGATCTTAAGTTGCAACGCTGAACAGACACGTTCAAAAATTGCAAGTTGTTATGCGCTGTGTATTTCAAGCTCTTGGCGACTTTTCTCTTCAACAATTAGCGCAATGTCCTCAGCATACGCTATGACTTCCACTTTCGCCTCTGCCATCTGTTCAAGTACTACATTCACCAAGGTGTACCACAATATTGGTCCCGAGTGGCTTCCTTGCGGACAGCCTCGTGTAACCTGTTGAATAATCTTTTCGGTTCCAATGTCTAAGACCACATGGCGATCATGCAGATATGATCGCATTAGTCGTAGGAGGAGGCGTGGTAAACTATGTCGTTCCAATTCCGATAATACTGTGTCCCATTTTACAGAGTCGAAAGCACCTTCGAAGTCTAAAAGTGCAACCAGAATATATTTCTTTTGGCGATTCTTCACCCGGTGCACTACCATACACGACATACATGTATGCCGATCTAAATGTTTATTCTTTCCACTATTAAGAGTTCAGAGATTTTATCTTTATAATCTGAGAAACATAATTTTTAACGCCCTCCTTGATTTGCTATTCGTCTCTTCTATGTTCCCACAATTGTTATAGACAAAAAGTTTAGAAAAATATATTTGCTTGCATGAAGTACGTCCGATGTAACTTAATGTCGTTAGTTGTCGCTACCATTAACGTTCCACCCTCATAATTTTATAAGTATCTTGAATTTGAACGCAACAAAGGGGAAGGCTCTTGACTCCCAGAAACTTGGACCTCTCACAGAACTGTAATAGTCTGTAATCTACTTTTGCCCAAGTTACTGAAACCCATTACCTACACAATATTCAATGAATAACACAGTATTAGAGTGAGCTACATGGGTTCTGTTATGAATTGAGAAAATTGGTTACTAGGGCAACCAGTAGATGAAAATTATAAGCGATACCTTGATCAATCGTTGGCAGCGTTTTAATCTAATAAAATGTAAAAATTTATTATGAACTTAAATGTAGCGTTACTATTAAAATAAGGATGGGATAAATATCTCAATAATTAACTAATTTAAAAATAGTGTTTCCTGGAGACAATTCAGATAGATATCAAGAGATCCAAAAAAAATTTTCGTCCTATTATTAAACAATATTTATATACATACTGAGTAATTGGAAAGTAATAACCCTTTTTCGTCGTGTCTCGAAAACGATGCGACGTACGGAAATACTCTTTAGCAAACTTTACACACAATTCCGTATACAAGAAAACTCTTTATATATTTTTTGTTTAATTTTTAAGAAACCGGAAGTGGAGTACGGTGTGTAAATGAAGTCAGAATGAGCTGTGCAGAAATAGGCTTCTATTTCCAATGCAATCAATCTCAAATTTCAAGTTTGGTTTTGATGTATCAATTTGTTCGTGAGTTATCTGATAAACAAATTTCTTCACACACACTCATACACACATGAGACATTGGATGCACCCCTTGGGTGGGAGAGAGGGGTGGGCGTGGAAATGGGTTTATG
>NNCF01126744.1:1854045-1864922 GCA_002313205.1 Laupala kohalensis | reverse complement strand
AGGCGTAGGAAGGGGAAATTATTTCTGATTGGGAACTTTCGGCACACGTGATATTCAAAATTTTGGAAATTTTGGGAGAAAAGAAGGGATGGAGGTTATTTAACGGGGACGTAGAGATTTTTCGCTCTCACATTTTCGTTTTTTTCTTTGAGTGATAGCTCAGAGGTGCTCAGATTTTTCGTGCTCAGAGTTGCTCAGATTTTCGTCGATAGCTCGTTTTTTCTTTGAGTGATAGCTCAGAGGTGCTCAGATTTTTCGTGCTCAGAGTTGCTCAGATTTTCGTCGATAGCTCGTTTTTCGAGTGATAGCTCAGAGTTGCTCAGAGTTACACACAATGTCGTTTTTCGAGTGATAGCTCAGAGTGGCTCACATTTTCGTCAATAGCTCAGAGTTGCTCAGATTTTTCGTGCTCACAGTTACTGACATTTTCGTCGATAGCTCACATTTCGAGTGATAGCTCACAGTTACTCACATTGTCGACATTATTCGTTGCTCAGAGATAGCTCATTAGTTACTCACATGTTTTTCGTCTGCGCTCATATTGATGCGTTCAGCTCACATAGAAGTTTTTGGTCGCAGATAGATGCTCACGCAGCTCAGACATACATGTTTTCGTCAGATCAGATGCTTTTCAGATCGCGCTGATAGATGTTTTTTCGCTGACTTAGATTTTTCGTCAGCATTCAGACAGATGCTTGTCAGCTCGTACAAGTTTTTGTCAGCTGAGACTGGTGTTTTGTTGAAGCTCAGACTCGATTTTTAGATTGCGTCAGCATACGTTTCCGAATCGTGCTCATGCGGCGCAGATCACTCGAGTATTTTTAATTAGTTTGTCGGAGCGTTTTTCGGGTGGTAACTGGACGGACGCGGTAAACGCTGAAGCTGATCGGCGCTGGTCGCAGATAATCCGAGAAGGCAGCCGTGCTGATGTTTGTGGGGGGATCCTCCTCCACGGCTTTCCAATGGTTCGTCATCTTGGTCAGGTATGGTGCGATCGCTGGTGAAGGTGAAAGCCAACGTCGCATTGCGCTTGCGTGTTGCTAAGAACTGGATGTTAGCTACCAATCTGAGCGTGAACTTTGAATTGAAATAGTGTTATGACTGAACTCTGTCAGCGTGACGAACTCACCATTTTCCTATCGTCCCCGGCTAATTATCCTTAATTAATTAATTATCTTAAATATAAACGTCTCCGCCGATTCTACGCGCACTGACCCAATGACCTACATTCGCACGACCTCTTCCGGGTTCTTCTTCGCGACCGAGGGTACCTCCACCCCTCGACCGTCGCCTTTCACCTTCCCCCGCGCAGCCACATCGTACGCCGTCGACGGATGCCTAAAGCTGCCCTTCTCTTTCTCTCAACAGCATGCGCCCCAGCGTGTCGCGTGCTCTGTAGCGAAGCGACCACCGCCGCCGTTGCCCCCTGCCAGCGGCTAGCGCGCCTCCAACCCCTCGCCGATTTTCCTACCTGCCTCCTACACCAGCGCCGGTGCGCACACCTCCATATCCCGCGCGCCCGTTTCCTGGAAATTCTTTTCCTGCGTTCCTTCCTGAAAACCATCCCTCCGCCACCGCCACCTGGGTCCGGCGAGCAACAGACGCTTGCATCGCCAACGCAGCGAATTTTCGCAAAACTTACGTAGCGTAAGCCTACGTTCCCTCCACATCTGAGTGCTACGCTAGCCGTCCTCGGCTCCTTACAATGTAATAGTTTCCAATTAATAATACCAGTCTTAAGTTAATTAATTATACTACTTTAATGATTATTAAATCCATTAAACATTTTCGTCTCTATGAAATGGCTTCAGGCTTCTAAAATTGTATTGACCTTTTATCATTCCCTCTCTGTCCTGCAGCTCAACAACATTCGCATTAGGAATACGAACAATGGTAAATGGGCCTTCATACAATAGAAAAAACTTGTGGTAGAGTTTTTCCTTCATATTTGAGGGCTTCGGAACTCGCAGCAAAACTTCTTGCCCTTCGTAAAACTGATATGAATTTGCTTTGAAATACTAACGCCGTCTTTGGCCAGCCATTTCTAAATTTCTTTTAACGGCTTGCAATCGTTCTGACTCCCCCTCCCCTTCTCGATCTGAATTTAAAATGGAGGTTAATTCGGGAAAGTCGTTTGGTGGTTTTTCACCCCATTGTACCTCATACGCGGATTTCCCCATACTTTCATGAGGGACTTTATTTAACCACTCGTTTATTTTAGGAATTAAGTCTATCCACTTAGTGTGGTGGTCATGGCAATAGATTCGAATCAACCTCGATAACTCTCTCATTATCCTTTCTGTGGGGTTTGATTGCGGTGAACGAATACTGGAAAACAAGGTCCGCATTCCCATCTCTTCGATTCCCTGAACCCAACCTTCGCTACGGAACAGACTTCCGTTGTCACTGAGGAAAAATTTAGCTACGCCACAGATCCTGATGTAATCTTTCATGCATTTTAAACATGCTGAAGACGTGGGTTTTATAATCGGATAAATTTTAACGAATTTTGAAAAAAATGTCTACTATGACAAAAATAAAAATTTCCCCTTCTTGTTCTTGGCAGAGGGCCGTACAAATCCACACTAATCATTTCATAACAAGCAATGACTTTCCTGGCCTCTTTTGTCATGTTGTTCCAGTATCCTACTTCTTGAATGATTTTAAGAACTTAAGTTAACGCAAAATACTCGTACTTCTCATGTAAGTGGGTAACCAGATTTTTGCGTATTTCCTTGGGAATCCACACTTTTGTCTCCGCGCGACCCCCTCTCCACTTCATGTACACTAAGCCCTCATTTAACACGTATTTTTCCTGTGTTCTTTGACAGCGAGCGTACCCCTCGTCACCTTCCGCCATCTCCCCTTCTTTAAACCTCTTCATCAGGTTTATCTCCGGGTCGCGTCGTTGCCCTAGCCTGACGGTGTCGTCGGAGAGCATAGGAATCGCCTCGACATGGACATTGAGAGCAGACAGTTGCACTATTCGCGGAAAAAACACCTCTACGCTCTACGCCCGGTTCCTCACCGACTGCGCCAACGTACGCGCTCAACGCTCTAGCGTCCCCGGCCTTCGCCGTGCTCTCGGTAAACAAGCTGGATATTTTAAACTCGTTCCTTTTCTCCGACCTCTCTCTAGCATCACCACTCCTGCTAAGATAATCAGGAACAAGATTATCCTTACCGGCTACGTGCTCAATGGTAAAATTGAACTGCTGAATCCACAACACATACCGCAACAACTTGTCATTGTTGATATGAGCGTGTTTCAGAAATATGAGGGCCTTGTGATCCGTGCGTATCTTACAGTGCCTGCCCATCAGGTAGTCGCGGTACTTTTGAAGACCAAATACAATCGCCGTAGTTTCCTTGAGCGTGACAGACATTCTACACTCGCATTTGTTAAACGTCCTACTGGCGACTGCAATGATCCTCTCCACACCGGTCTCTTCTTTAACCTGAAGTAATGTCGCGCCCACTCCATAATCACTTGCATCCGTTTGGAGGATTAATGTTTTATCAAAATCCGGATGAGATAACGAAATTGCGTGAGCGAAAGCTGCTTTGATGTTGTTGAAGGTGGTGTTTCCTTCTTCCCCCCATTTCCATCTTTGATTTTTTTAAGCAAATTAAACATGGGTCTCATGGCGACCGCAAATCCCTGATAGAACCTGCTGTAATATGATACGACACCAATAAATCCCCGAATGACATTTTTTGTCCTGCTAATGTTCTGGGTGGTGGTATCTTTTCAATTTCCTAATTGTTTCTGGAGAAATTTTGACTCCCGAAGTATTAACAGTATATCCCAAAAAAAATTAAATTTATTGTGTGCAAAATTTAGACTTTTCTAAATTTAAAATAACATTATTCTCCTGAAAATTTTCAAATAATTGGTCCAAAATATTAAGGTGCGTTTCAAAGTCTTCCGTGTGAATTAATAAATCGTCGACATATTTCGTGATGTTATTCTCGAATTTATTTCCAATGATTCTATCTAAACATTTGATTAGTCCTGCACCATTGGACTTCAAGCCAAAAGGGCATCTTTGAAAGACATACGTAATCCCTTCAAAGGAAAAAGCTGTATAATTTTGGTGTTCCTTCTTAATTTTCATTTCTTGGTATGAAGCTCTTAAATCCACTATTTCGGCACACATAATTTCCCCCAATTCGAAATAACGCTTGCCCTAAGTGAGGCTACCTGCTCCTAAGCACCTGTCAGCGAGGCTACGCTTGGCACCCTCTCACCCCCAAAATGCGGGTTGCGGTAGCTGGCCTTTGTTAGACGAAACACATTTCACCAGAAAGCGCACATTTCCTGCACCCTTCATTTAACAAAATCTGCAAGTATTAGCATTAAGCTTCATTAGCTGGCCGTAAGATAGTGCCAGTAGACGGGCGTCTTTTTACTCTTCAGCACTCTACCTTATCTGTTTCAGCCTCGCATCCGCTCTTAGTCGGCTACCACGCGTCCACTCAAACGGACATTCTCAGTCGGCAACCACGCGTCCACTCAAACGGCCATTCTCAGTCGGCTACCACGCGTCCACTCAAACGGCCATTCTCAGTCAGCTACCACGCGTCCACTTAAACGGACATACTCAGTCGGATTCCCCGCGTCCACTCAAACGGACATACTCAATCGGCTACCACGCGTCCACTCAAAAGGACATTCTCAAATGTCTACCACTCGTCCATTCAGACGGACATACTGGTTCACTACAGTAGCCACCCGACTTCAAATTCGGTTTCCTTTCTAAGTCTGATTACTTAGTTATTTTTATTTAATTTTCTATTCGTTTTAACATCAAGTATTGTTAAACTTCGTTTAAGAGCACCTTCACAAGTTGCCACACGCGACCGAGATTTGCTCCCATTCTGCATTTCTATTCGTGTACGCGTATGCTTCTCNCGTGTGCGCATATGCTTCTCACCACTGTACTTCAATTCGCGCCCGCCAATTTATCGTGTGCATCAGTGTATTCCCATGCGAGTGCGTGTCCCGGCACTTCAAGACATGGAGCTACAGACCGAAGACAACGTCAGCTGGACTCCTAAGATTGAGTATTACCATTTAAGTTCTTAACGTACTGTGTTTGGTGATAATACAAGTATTGAACATGTGTGGGTGTTCATGATTTGAACCAAGAACTGCTCCGCTATAAATGGTTACATGTGTTCCTTTGTTATTAATTATTTCAAGTTGACTTGAAACAAGAATTGCTCCGCAATAACTGGTTACCTGTGTTCCCTTTGTTCTCAATTAGCTCAATGGTTCTCTAAATGGTCTCATCAGGGTAATCTAGAACACTTTTCTTTCTTATTACGAAATAAATCCCCACTGATTATATCAAATTCAGAAGGAATTTTAATATAAAACATTACGGAGTGGCATGATCTGGATCACTTAATTAAATGCACTCGTAATAAAGAAACTTTCATTCTAATAATAAGTCATTTGGTTCTTGGATATTTCTTTCAATGCATCAAACAGTATTTGTATGTAATAATGAAATACGTAATGTTGTGTTGATCAAACGGCACTATTAATATAAGGATTTTCATTCTAATTACAAGTCTTGTTGACTCTTGGATATTTATTTCATTTTATTAAGCAGCAATTCTATATAATACTAAAATACCCAAGAAGTCTGTGAATTGATGGATTGGTGTCCCAATTGTGTAATCATCTAGAAATATTATTGATTTAGTGATAGTTAGATTCGTATTTCACCATTCTGCTTAATCCAATTTTGATTGCTCAATTATTTCTTGTTTATGTATCGTTAGTTTAATAATTCAAGAGTCAATTCAATGTTTATTTCATTTATCACATACAATGTTGTTACGAAATTCCATTCATTAAATTTATGAGGGTTATTTTTGGTCTTTTCCTTATTTTACATATTGCTTCCTCGGAAGCTGGTCCTCCGTCTTCATAAATTTGTTGTGTTCCGTGGCATCCGCCAGAGGATTTCCCTATCAATTCGTACGTCGCCCCGGAACATGGAAAAGAATTTCGTTCCTTTGAACCGAGTTAGTGCTTGATCTATTTTTATGGGAGCTTCCCTATCCGGAACAAATCTGGCGTTAATCTCTCTTGCGGTTAGACATAATCTTACTTCTTTGTTTTTTTTATTACAACTACTATTGGATTTAGAACGGCGAGCTTTGTTTTTTATCACGCCCTCACGAAGTAACTTATCCAAGTTCTCTTGAACCTGGTTTCTATAAGCCACAGGTACAGGATATGCCGTTTTTTGAAAGGAGTTTCGTCCGCATCGTGTATTTCGAACTCAAAGTTTCTGATAGGTTCCGAATTTGGTTGGAATACTAACAAAGTTTCTAATGCACTCCTCTGTCCATCCGAGATGTTCCGACACTCATCCACCTTCACCTCAGGGCTTATTTCAAGATTTAATGAATTAATCAGTTGATCATTTACGACCTCACTATTGTCTTCAACGGACTCCCTTAAATTAACTACAATATCACCAAAACACACTACATCATCCTTTAAATTTATAGTAACCTTATTATCAATAATAAAATCACATCCGCATATTATCGGATATACCAAGTTCTTAACAATTAAACACACTATTTCGTACGTCTTATTTTCTATTTGAATGGCTATTAGGGCCTGCTTGTTAACGATGGCTGATTTTCCCTTCGTTGCAGTCACTACATTTACTTGGTTCACTGGAAGGACCGGGATGTTAGGATTTATTTTTATTAAGCTTTGAAAAACATCCGCGTTAATAGCACTGACTTCGGCGCCCGTGTCAATTAATATCTTTAAATCCCGGCCTAAACATCCTGGCCCGGGTTTTTCTCCGTTTTTCCTTCTGGTAGAGGCGGATTTATCATACAGGTTCTCTAGGCTTTGTCTAGGGGCGTGTTTATTGTAACAATAAATCGTGAATTTAGTGTTATTTCAATTCTTATGATTTTTAAACACTATACTCAGAATAATCTATAGTTCGATAATAACTTGTACATGTAATTTTTTTGCTTAAAATTACAAACATATTGACATTCTATTAGTATTATAACACGCAGCCAACTTTTTATCTTATCTAGGAACTTTTGCTGAAGTTGTTGAATCCGCCTCTGCCTTAGGGCCCTTGATCGGAATTGATGGGATGGTCCCTTGCTTGCTTCCGGATAGTAAATTAGTTTTTTTTCTCCACGTGGTCATACGCAGTTTGTACTGTTTTTTGACAATAAATTTATTCATTCAAGACAACTTCCTTTCACTTGGGGGAACGTTATAATTTCTTTACTAATTATTTCACCCTCACTTCCTTCCAGTAGATCCGATTCTAAAACTATGGTGGTAATAATGGACGTATCTAAACAATGCACCGATCCGTCCCGCCAGGCATTTACATTTAGTTTCCCCTCCTGGGTGGGGGTCCCTGGTTCGTACCTTGGTTACGTGTTTCGTTACGCGGGCGGTATTCAGAGCCACGCTGCTCCGGCCCGCACGGCGGCGCGCCCTGATCGCTCCGACTGTCGGTCGGGCCCCTGCCGTCACCGCTCCACGCTCGCTGGTTATCTCCCCCGTAGTGAGGCGTGTACTCACTCCGGTCCGGTCCCCTCTCATTGATGTGCGGTGAAGGTCTTGTCCCATTTAACGCTCTGTCCCGCTCGGCGGTCGTATCAAAAATTCCCAATTTCCGAATCATTCCTCCCGACGTTTCAACTCCCGCGGCGGCTAAAAAATCCCCAACTCGCGGAGGTAATTGGGAGCGGATTATTTCGATTAATTCGTGTTCCGACCTACATGAACCTCCCATCCTCCAATCTGCTACAGCAACATAAGCCTGAAGCGACCTGTTCACGCGAGGGCCGAACCTTCTGTTCATTAAGCGGACCTCGTTTTCGACCTGTTGTTGCGTCGACCAGTACCGCTCGAGGAATATTTCTTCAAAATTTAGAAAGGTATCTATCCCTTCCCCGCAGGTTTCAAACCAAAATGCCCCCCTACCGCGAAGGGACTGTTTTACAACATTTATTTTATTCCTCTCTGACATAGGGTGCATCTCGAAATACCCCTTCAATAACTCTAAGTACCGACGCGGATGTAATTTGCCCGCTCCATCGAACTTGATATCACTCTCAAGTGGCGTAACCATGGATTGAACTATTACGGAGCCACTGTTCGAAATATTACTCTCTCGTAATTTTTTTATTTGTTCATCTACTTCGTGGCGGGTGGCGTCCCTAATAGCTTCTATCCTGTCTCGATTTTCAATTTCTGCCTGAAGGGCCTGGATTCGCACTTGGTCGAGTTGACATTCAAGATTTTTAACTCGTTCTTTTTCGAACACTTCGACATCCTCACGAACTGATTCAACCAGCTTTTCTAATTTCTCACTTTGAATGGCTACTTGTTCCTGAATATTATTTTCTAATTCTAAGTTACGAGTCATGGCTTTGGAAATTTCCGTCTTGACGTCGCTAATGACTTTTCTTTTCGACTTTCCTACAAAATCCCTCACTTCTGAAATTTCTGTTCTAACCTGTTCATGCTTTTCCTCTAATAGCTCATTTACTTTTTCTATCTTTGAGTCAGTTTTGAGTTCCAACTCATCTACTCTTACCAAATGTTGGTTAAATTTTGTTTCAAAATTAACCTCTCTTTCATTTCAGTTTTGAATTCTTCGAATCGACTCTCCATCTTTTTAAATTTATTGTTTAAATTTAATTCTGATTTTTCAAATTTATTGTTAAAATCATTTCTCAGAGCTTCCGCATTTAATTCTAATTTTTCATTCATTTGCCGTAGGAACGCCATCACTCCTTTTAATTCTGTTTGTTTCCCCTGCTTTACCTGGATGACCTGTTCTACTTTATTTTCCGGGTCTTTTGTCGGCTCTTCTCTATCGCATTTCACCGCTAGACCCTTCGCTCTACTGACTCTCGGCAACCCCTGCGCTCCCTTTGACATCACTATCGGAACAACTCGGGAACGCGTCTTTCGCACTATCTATAAATCCGCTCTCCTCTTGCGGTGTTTTATCTGCCTCCTCTATCTCCCACACTAGTTTGCGTTGATCAGTCATCTTGGTAATTGCAACTTAATTACTAACACAAATAACACTAATTAATGAATTTAATTTGTCACCGCGTTATGGTATTCCCTTCTCGCTTTCTAACAGAGCTACTCAAGGCTAAATTATAATTGTTACTACTTTCATTAAGCAATTTAGCCCCACGTTGGGCGCCAAATTGTGGCGGAACGAATCTTTTACGTGTTATGAATTTAATAAAAGTCTAGAACTTATAACTTTGATCCTTAAGGCGTTTCCGCTAATTAATCTCAGGGTTCCACAAATTTCTAGGGTTCGCATTTTTTATGAAGGGAAAGACCATACTAGGGTTCCACTACAGGAAAACGCTATTGACAAATTGAAATCCATTAAATTTAATTAACATGAATCACATATAACAAAATAACCTTCATGCTATCCCCCAAAAGAAACACACATAACTGGTAACCCATGTAAACATGAAGTACACCAGTATTTCCGTCGAATTCAGCTTCTCAACGACAAACATAAATTTTAAACAAATTGAACGTCTTGAATAAACATTAAGATAATCTCTTCTTTGACAAATAAAACAAACACTGAATTTACAATAATTATTGCTTCTTGAAATACAATTACATTGATATTGTATTTAAAATATATAAATAAATGGAGTTTTTTTCTTGCTAATTGGGCCTTCTTCATTAATCATAAAGTCCAAAGTTCTGAGCCCCTCTGAACAATAAGACCCGCACTCGTCTTCTCGCAATAGCGCATGACGATATGTGTCGGATGCCACCAACAATCGTAAAATACCTCAACCTGATGACCAATCAAGCAGTGCAGTGCTGAGTGGAGGGTGCGTCAACCGCACGGGAAGCCGGCCTGGCCTCGACCTCAGAACGACTTCCGGTTAATGACGTCACTAGCGCCAGCAAACCTGGTGGTACCTTCCTCCCGCAAGCTATGCTGCCTGGATGCACTCAGGGGCGGCGTGGACCCAAACCATCATGGTTCAATTTCAAAGGCGGTCCCTGGATTCTCGGAAGCGCCCGACGAATGGATATATTTTTCGTACGAGTTTTGTCGCGTCTCGGATTTAGAATTTGCTGCCGTAAATGCTAGCCAAAGACTGATGAATTAGTTCCGGAAATTAGCGAACTCGGAAATCTCATCGGACATCATGAGCTAATCAGATAACTTCGAAAATAAGACTGAATCGTGGCTCTGCTCACAAAAAAATCTACAAGTCTTCACTTCGCGCAAAAAAATCTCGTGTCTCTGATATCGTCTCTCTGATCTGATACAACAAGGCTCAAGATACAACAAGAAGCAGACTGCAACAAGAAGAAAAAAATTTTCATTTGCCATTCCTTAAATGGACTTCATCCCTTCCTACACCTCTTTTTCCACTTCCAAGATCTTTCAATTTTGAACTTCACGTGACGAAATACTTCCAATGCCACAACTGTTCCCCCTCCTGTGCCTAAATTCTGATTGGGAATTTTGCATAATTTTGAACTATTTCCAACCGCTCTTTTTCAACGTTTTTTTCTGACAAGTCACCACTTGCTTCTCCCCCCTGTGTTCTTGGTTATACGGCCGGGACGGGTTGTTTTACTCACACCCTCGCTTACTTGCTAATTCTAAGCGGCCATAAATTTTCTCTTCAACAAAGAGCTCATTGCGCCTCGCAAGATGTGAATGTTTCCTTTGTCGCATTTCTCAACGGTGAACTTTTAAATTGTTAGAGAGTAGGAAGACTTTCCTCCCCCGCTCCATCGCTAGTTCTTCGAATTTAAAAAGCCCGAACGAGGATGATTTCTTCATTTTAAT
>NNCF01126744.1:1828685-1854004 GCA_002313205.1 Laupala kohalensis | reverse complement strand
TTATATATATATATATATATTCATGGGCTACATATTCAGATCACATGACGCCCCTAGAGTAGAGGATTCGGAAAAAATTTAATTGCATCAGTTTAAAAAAATGATGGAGGGTACACACAATTACTATCAACCCTCTAACATTAATGTGTAATATTCTTGGTAGATACCTATGAAGATGTGAGAAAAAATAAAATTGGAGACATAATACACAATCACGCTAGCAAATCTGCGAGTTCTCAGCTAGTTGCATATAAATCTCTGCCTTCTAAGGACTTGTCTCTCTCCTTTTTGCCTGCAGCAATGCATCTGTGACACGTTTTCTCCGTCCTTTTACCTCTTTCCGTACTATCCGTCCATCCATTTCTTAGGATGGCCGTCTATCACCTTCAAGCCTCTTCTCTGTTCGACTAACTTTTGGATCATTTTGTCTATTGACCCCACAATACCATTTAGAAGGTCTGTTGTGTACACTGGTATAATTGTTCCTGTGTACCACTGTATTAATTATTTTCTGCCCACGTTATATATATACACAACATTAACCCGAAAAGAATGATAATTTTTAAAAATTTTGTTTTGTAAATATGTCTCATGTTTTATCAATTTAATCACTTTCTCCCATATAAACACTCCTTTTATATCGGTAAATATTGCCCAACTTTGTTTGGCCTGTCTCATTTAAATCCAATTTGTTAGTCCAATTTGTACGCAGTGTATCCTGAGTCCTTTCCTTAACCCATATTGAGTGTTACCTAGAATTCGTTCTTTGTCCATCCAGTCTACGAGACGTCGTATTACTTTTTTTCGAAGAGATTCCCTGTGACAACAACCTAATTGGCCGATCTTCTTTCTTCCCTTCTTTCTTTTTCTTTCTTTATCCTTTCCTTCTTTCTGTTTTTTCTCTTATGGAAGAGTGTTTTCCTCTCTTGTTTTTGCAATTTCCTCTTTATCTCCTGCTGCTCTTGTACTTTTGTTAATTCAGTTATTTAGTTCAGAAAATAATATGTACAATAATTTACATTTCATTTTTTTACCTTCGCCAACTCGTCTTCAGCGATGCCATTCAGCAAAGATATTCTCTAATATCATTGTTCTTTTTCAGTAATTCTCGTGTTGCTTGATCGGTTATATGTCACCGCCGTTTCTGTTCGGGCACCTTCGAGGCGAACATGTGATCTACCAATCTCTTTCTCTTTTTATTTTATTTATCTTCTCAGTATTTCTCCTAACAAACTTTCTCGTACATAATCCTTACATAATACAAAGTTCTCCCGCGTACATCAACGATCTCGTTGCCATGATGAGTGTCCACTGCATTTGTACTGTTATTTCATACGAAAAATACTAAATTTTAGATATTTCTGACCATCCAGATTTTAGATAATTTGGATATTCGCGGTCCTCGGTCCATTACTTGACCTACTGATTTATCACATTCTTCTAGTCGTGAGCGGACAAAATGTGTCATGCACAGCAATACCTTACACTACCGTAATCATGCTAATTACAATGTACTTGTCGCTTGTTTTGACACATGAGTGAAGTTTATTCTTGCATAAGACATGATACCATCTGGAAATACAATCTGAAAAAAATATTGAATACATCACACAATGAACGTATAATAAAATATCAAGGTTCTTCCGAAAGCTATCAGAAAACACTTTATTACTTACAGTTTTACATTTCTTCTAGTCTCTCAAAAATATCAACAAAAAACGTATGAAGAATGTGATTTAACTTCCAGTAGATAGCCCTTGTAACTGGCAATTAAGATATAAAATTAGTGATTCGGAAACAAGACGTAAATAAATTAAGATAATTAAGTACTGCAATTATTTGTTTTTAAACTACATAATAATTACCAAGGTATTAAAATGTCAGTTGAGCCAGTTGACCGACCAAAAATTCTGATTAATGCCTAGACATAACTCTTTACTCAAACAAAATATACCAGTATCCGGTGCATGCCTCTCCCACACTCCCATTCTGAAAATATCTGGATATATATCAAGTTTTCTTTTTCGATTGTAATTCACAATTTCATATTGAAATAATGTGAGTCTAAAATGTGAACTTGTGTTGAAACGACGATTCACTATAGAATACAGCGTAAGACAAAGGAAATTCCTTCAAAGCGTTATTGAATGAGAAGTACCTTGTGAATACGGAGGCGTTGGCAAGTGTCCAGAAGGAAAACGAAGCCACAGTTACGACGACGAAGGGTGTGGTGCCCAAGGGATAGATAGGAATACTCCTTCCTTGCAAGCTACCGTCCTGCGACAGAAGGAGAAAGGACACTGTAGGGAGGGAATGGCCACAAGGGACAATGATTCCTACACGCCACGATGCTCTGTGTACTTCCTCGTGACCTAGTGCTTGAGCAAATCGTATGGGTGGAAGGAACAGAATGGAAAAGAAGGCGACGCCAGTGTAGAAGTGTTTTTGGAATGTTCCAGAATATCCAACAGAGAAGTCGTTCACATCGTTCCAGGAGAAGTTTGACAAACACCCGAATTGTCTAAAAACTACTTTAATTGCTATCCCATAGATCTGATGCAAAACATAAAAATGTCCAGTAGTTAAAAATGGTATAAGTAATTCATTACCTTACTGTACAGTGACCACGGTTTATCTACGCTTATGACCTTGACTAGTAACTTTGCCTTTAGGCGAGAAGGAAAGCGGGGAATCTATTCTAAAAAAATTGACCCACTTTCAGAATAAAAACGTATCTTTGTTCGCACTTCTATTGAGAGTGGTCCATTTGAAATAAAGTTAATATGAAATAAAGCTTATTTTTTCGTTCCCTGTCCTATAGGAGACCAAAGACAGAAATAACTATGGCTAATTAGCATGCGTGCCGATATCGCGCTGCCGGTGTAGTAGTAAGGATTCCACTACTGTAACTTATCCACAGTAGTGGTCTCGTGCTTAGCAGGTTTGTGATTATTCCTCTGGATTTTCATTTATATTTCTCATTCCTTTCTTGTCTACCAAATACATGAGAGTTTCTGAAACAATACGCATAATAAACAGAATCACGCCGCATAAAATTAGTGCATTAAATAAATAAAATAAGCTTAGTACAAAACTAAAGCTGGTTTGTTTGTTACTTCTGTTGAGAGGTGATCACCCAAGAAGCACAAGAGCAGACTTCTTTTTTTTTTATATCATGGAAAAAAAATACAACGTAAGATTGGTGTAATACTGATGGATGTGTTTTAATTGAGAAAATTTTAATCTGATATTAAAAGAAAAATGAATTACCTCGGTAATATGTATCATTATAGAGGAAATATCAGTGTTTTCAACAATACGACAATATGCAGGAACCCGCTTGTCAGATACTAGTGGTCAACTCGCAATTCTACGAGGGTCGTCCAGAAAGTAAAGAACATATGGACATAAGTGTTAAAGAACTGAAGATATAATTACAACAGATATCATTATTTGCAATATTGCAGGACTTGGACCTATTTTTCAATGTAGTGGTCGAGGTACTTACTGTAACGAGGAACACGATTCTCAATACCACTGTTGTACTCCTCTGCAGCCAATACATAATTGCTTATTCGAGGTTCTCAACATTTGCGACTTGTTTCCTAACCAAAAATTCCTTTAATTTTGGAATCGGATGATAATCGCTTGGTGACAGATCAAACGTTGAAGTTCCCGCTGTATAGCAGCATATGAATTTATGGGCGTTGTCGTGGATCAGGAACACCTTTAAACAAGATTCTATGTCTCTATCTTTTGGATGGAACTTGTAAATCGCTGTAGACTCATAGTAGGCTGTCGAGTTCATTGTTTACCTTATAGGCATGAACATCTCATGGATTAAACATTGGCGGCAGTGGAGTACAACAGTGATATGGAGAAACTTGTACCTCATTACAATAAATACCCCGACCGCTTAGTCGACTACTTTGAAATATAGATTGAGGTCTTGTGACATTATAATTAAAGATTTAAACTAAAAAAAGATAACTTTAGTTGCTTAACATTTATGAATAAATGTTTTTACTTTCTAGACGACCTACGTATTTTGTATATTTTACGTCACCTTTCATATCTACTGGTGAGCAGACAAACATTGCAAATTCAACATCCGATGGATCTTGATTGTATTCTCTATAGTAGGTAGGTGATATGCGAAATAATGAAGAATTTAAAAAAAATCATTTAATCGAGACCAAGAGTTGGCTACCGGGTCATTATTAAAAGAAAGGTTTGGAAAGAATTGACTGGGAAAGAGGACTTTTCTAAAATGTCTGCGTTTGGGAACGAAGAAACAATTAGCGAATACGTGGCCGCTATTAACAGTACAACGCTACCAAATCGTATTTGCTTCGATTAGTTTTTACAAGAGTGCTGAGCAGTGAGATCTCTGAACATTTGTTAGTTCAAATGCTATAGAGAAACCATGAATGTACTTTGTACTTTTCACAATACAGTGCAGTTGTGTACAGAGTACATAAAAAATGGAACCAAAATCTGTCCTTCTCTCAATTAAGCAGAGTTAGACTTATGAAACGTTTGTTACAAAAGACAGATACCCAATCAACCCTGTTTTTAATATACTTTTTCTCTTCAAACATTTTCGTATTCGAAAATAATGTTAGTGAGTTTGCATAAATCGTAATCTTACAGACCAGATATAGTCAGTTCGAATCGCGTGGAAGTCAGTCAAATCATTAACCAATCACTTAATATCGATCTTCCTGATTAAATCTTGCGGTCATAAAAATGCTTTAACTTAAAATTCATTGTACGCAAGAAAGTGGAAATCCTACATGATCTGAAAACGGGTAAAATATAACAGAAAAATTGCAACGTAAAATACAAAGAAACAATTTATAGGAAGTCGAAGAGCATTTATTTTACTAGAAATATTCGATGATATGAAAATTTATCAGCTGGTTTGAATGGAATGAATCTATTTCTTTCATTATAAGTAGCCTTTTGTTATAAATAATATTTTCATAAGTAATTGCAATATACAATACTGAGATTCCAAGTATTTGATCTTCGGTAACACTTTTCAACCTCTAAGAAATTTGTTATTCTATAACAGGGTCGGAAACCTTTTTAGACCGCGGGTCAAAATCAACCAAAATGTGAGTATTAAAGAAACGTTTGGGTCAGAGATATTTTCGACATGGATCTTATTTACATAAACACTTATCGAACTAAAATGTTGTTCTTGGTATCTATTTTCAATTTTTTAAATTCTCAAAATGTTTGTTTTATGTTTATGTTTTATAATTTATTTTTATATATTATACTTTATTTTCGGAACTAAAGTGGGTCACTTGAAATTATCAAATGGGTCACTCGGTGACCCTCGGGTCGTAGGTTGCCGACCCCTGGTCTATAACATTCATTTTCTGTTGTGCTATGAATTCAAGAGTCGTAAATAATACAGATAATTTATTTTGCCGTTACACTCACTGAATTTTTTATAGCAAGGAGACTTGGGGACAAGATAGGATTATGATGGCGAAGCGTTCACTCCTGGGAATATTATTTATTTAGAGAACTCAGTTCTATTCCTCTACACAGTGTATTCATGTAATAGACATTTTACTGACAACAGTCTCTTGAGCATGGAGGATGTAGTAAAATGTATGTGAAATGTTATCACTCTGATTTTTGTTATATCAACTCTGATTATTTCATTATATATTTGCATATTTACTGAATACGCACGCCAGGGATTTGAATTGGTCTTCGTGGCCATTTCATCCAACTTTATGTATTTAACTGAATTGATTGACGGGAGATTTTGGAATTAATATATTTTCATACCAACTTTTTAATTCTTTGTATAGGAGAATTGGGGGCGCATGTGGACAATTTCCTTGCTTACAACGAACCAATTTTGTTCAAACATTGTTCGTAGAACATTTCTAAAGTATAACATCCTCCAGTATATTTGGGTGAATGTCAAACTGGATAGTTTCAGAAAAAATGTAAATTTGGTGTCTACTTTAACTTTTACAGTTTATTTTTTATTTTTTTACATGAGATGTTTGCATCAAAACACAAATATATAACAATAACACATTTTTTTCACGATTAGAAATGTTAACTACCTGTGGGGTATATGTGTCAAGTATTTACTCTTTTTACTTAGTTAATAATTCATGAATTTTTAACTAAGAATGTCTTTGAAATCATTGTTAGGCATACAATAGTTTTTGTGTTGGTCTGAGTTGCTTAAAATTAACCTAGTTATCGCAATACCTAACAATGTTTATATTCTTGCATTTATAAGGAAAAAGGTAATAATTCTTTTATTATTTGTACATTCCTTTCTGTTGTATATTTGTTTAAATTATAAGTATTTGCTTCAAGGACGAATATAAAACATTTTTAGTTATAATAATGATAATATATAATAAACATTATTGTCAAAGAAGCAGTTACAAACTGCGTATAACCACATGAAGGATAATAAACTAATTTACTCTCCGGAAGTAAGCAAGGTACCATCCCATCAAATCCGATCAAGGTCCCTAAGGCAGAGGTGGATTTAACATTTCAACAAACTCCTAACGATAAAAATAGTTCGTAACGTGTTATAGTATTAACATTATACCAACAAATATTGTATTTAATAAAACACAAAAAAGTCATTTCACAAGTACGTATTATTATCAAACTATAAACCATATACTTATTCTCGACAAGTTACAAAACACGCTTTTCACTCAAATTAGGTACATCGTTCGTAGAATACTTGTTAATATCACATAACTTCTCATTCATCATTTATTTGCCGATTAGAATAACCCTTTAACATTTCATTCCATTAAACAATATAATTGGTATGTGAACCAATAGTTAAAGCGTATTGAATTTTATTTTATAAACGTAGAGAAAAATATTTCCAAGCGAAACATGATTCAGGTACATTTTCACTAACTTATAAAAAATGAAGTGTCAGCATAACTAACTTCTTTGGATAAAATTTTCCTGGCCATTTTTATCATTTAGATCGAAATTTACTGTTTTGAATGGCAAACTCTTTCGGATTTTCATTTCTGGAATGTAAAGCCAGGAATTTCGCAATGTGGTTCGCAATTAAAGGAAGCATGAAAACAAAAGGAATGCGTTGGTAGAGAGAACTTCAGAGGTGACTGTTGCAATACATTCGATGTGAGTTCTACATCTTTTATAGGAGCTGAGAGCCTTGGAGGGTGACAGAAGGTAGATTTCCGCAGTTGCACATTGTGAAACACGCTAAACACGAAACGAGATGTCTCATTCTGATCATGTGAGTTAGAGGACGTTTGAATCTTCCTACTTCTTGAAGGAAATGAACCATCTGTTTCCTGATGACACTCGAGTTGGGAGTCTTATCAAGGTTTTGCTTACCACAAAGATTCGTTACGTTGCATGTTTCAAGTCCAAACAACACAACGTATCCTAGATGGTGATGATGACATTTCTCGAAATATATGGGTGGAACTGGTTTAATTCAACATCTCTTTCACATAATAGAGTACAAAAAATATTTGAGATGTAATAAATGTTTTTAAAAATAATTTCAAAAATGTGATTTATTTTTAAAATTTAAATATTATAAAAAAGTAATTACTGAAGTATGCTTATTATTGCAAAGTAAACTCATCTATTTATATCCCTCTCTCCTTATCTATTTATCTATCTGTCTATCAGTCTATAAATCAACTAATAAATTATTCACAAAAATTAAAAATTACGTAGATATAGAAACACATAATAGTTTATATACCACTTCGGTTTATATTTCTTTGGCTTATGGTTTACCAAAGATACATAAACCTAATGTCCCATATAGGATAGTAATATCTTCTCAGGATAGACCATTGAAAAGGTTTTCTAAATTTATTTTAAATATACTTAGGAATGGATTTAATGAGCCCAATCATTCTGTAACTAATAGTTTATATTTCATCAACAAATATAGAAACACTACTTTTGATAGTTCTATAAAATTAATTTCATCAGACGTTGTATCATTGTTTACTTGTCTACTGAGTTATGTATAATGGAATTGTGTCACGTTGCACAAGTATTCAAAATCATTGTGAAATTCCAGAAACAGAGATGGAAACAGCTATTCAATTATTATTGCAGTCTGCATATTTTACATTTAATCAAAAAAATTATCATTAGGTTGAGGGATATCCCATGGAAAGTCCTAAAAGCCCAATTATGTCAGAATTATATTTGTGATATGGAAAAAAAGTTAGTCTTGAGAAACTAAATTTTGCACCTGTACTTTATGCCAGGTATGTAGATGATATCTTTAGTATAGAGCAAGAAAATAAAATACAAAACATTTTAGATACATTTAATAGTTACCATCCTAGGATAAGATTCACATTAGAAATCGAAAATAATAATAAACTAAATTTTCTTGATGTGTTAATTAATCGTGAGGACCCTAAACTATCTATTAATCGGTATAGGAAGGACACTTATTCTGCTCGTGTGTTAAATTTTTACTCAGAGAATACTTAAACAAAAGAGAGCTATGATTTATAACTTAATAGATAAAGCTATAGTACCGGATCGAAAAACATCGGAGGGAGAATTTACAAATAGTGCGTAACATACTTTCTGTTAATTACTATTCCATGGAAATTTGTCAATAAAAATATTAAAAGGATATTGTATTCCATTCAAAACAGGAAACAACTGACGCAAATTTCACAAGAAAATATGATTTATGCATTGTTTCCTTATACAAGTTCATAACTCCTTCACTTCATAGATTACTTAAGCCTGAGAATATGAAATTGATTTCAACGTTTAAAAATAAAATAAAAATTTTATAACGAAAGAGAAAGATAAGGAAGATGACATAATTGCTAAAAACGTAATATACAAAATAAAACGCAAAGATTGTAATGCTAGCTACGCACGTCAAACAAAAACACGATCAAAAACTAGAATCCAGGAACACAAAAAAAAATTTAAAATCTGTTGAACAAAGTGTAGTCATAACAATAAATTTATTATCAAAAAAGAGTACAAACTACGTATGACCACGTGGGGGACAATAAACTAATTTACACTCCGGAAGCAAGCAAGGCACCATCCCATCAATTCCCATCAAGGGCCCTAAGGCAGAGGCGGATTCAAAAATGTTTTTGCATACGTTTCTAGATAAGATAAAAAGTTAGCTGCGAGTTATAAAACTAATAAAATGTCAATATGTTTGTAATTTTACGCAAAAAATTACATGTACAAGTTATTATCGAATTATAGATTATTCTGAGTATAGTGTTTAAAAATCATAAGAGTTGAAAAACACTAAATCAACGATTTAGTGTTACAATAAACACGCCACTAGACAAAGCCTAGAGAACCTGTATAAGAAATCCGCTTCTACCCGAAGGAAAAACGGAGAAAAAAACCGGGCCAGGATGGAGCTACAGAATTTATGTACAATCATGCAAAAAAATAGTTTTTAAAATTGTTATAAGTTATTTAAAAAGTGCTACAGCAATGGCGTGATAAAGTACAAGACGAATTTAACTTTTATTAAAATCAATAAAATCTTTTACAGCGTAGAAGCACTGGTGCAGGAGGTAGCTTTTAACCGTGGATTTGAAGATATTCAATTTCATAATGTATTTTATATTCTTGGGCAGGGAATTATATAGAACGATTCCCAAATGATACGGTCCTTTTTGGCAAAGAGTGGTTGACACTCTAGGCCGATGAATATTATTACTATTGCGAGTATTGTGTTCGTGAACGAGACTGTTTCGTATAAAGCAAGGGTGGCACTTCAGTAATTCGGTCTTAACAAAGACGACCGTTTCATAAATATAAATGCAGAGAAGTGTTAAGATATTTAATTCCTAGAATAAAGGTTTATAAGAGTTTCGGGGGTAAGATTAACAAATTATACGAAATATTATCGTCTGAATTCTGAAAGTTTGAATACTCTGACCGGAATTACCCCTGAAGGTAATGGCGTAACGTAAATGGGAGTAAATGTTTGCAAAATTAACGCAACGTGAAATACGTAGACTATCTGCGTTAACTAAGTTTCGGAATTCGTAACAAAATTTGCTTAATTGGGAATTAAGATTGTCAACGAGACAATTCCATTTGAGGTTATCTTGAATATGTAGACCTAAGAATTTTGTATTCGTAACAGTTTTTAATTGTGTTAGGTTTAAAGAAAGAGAAACCTTGCGTAAAGATTTTCTGATACTATTGTGAAATGACATAGACACTGTTTTGTCAGTGTTTACAATGAGATGATTTGCATGGAACCGAGTCGAAAGGTTAGACAAAACGTTTTGAGCGTTGGCGCGTTTACATAGTAAAATAGTGTCATTAGTAAAAATAACCATTTTGCAATCTGATGTGGATGATGACATACAATAAAAAGAACATAGGGCAGAGACTTGAACCTTGGGGTACTCCGCAAGTAAGTGGCTTTGTTTCTGAAAGACAACGCTCAAGTATTTTATTTTTAGTATAGGATATTTCGGCCTGTTGATGTCTATCTTTTAAATAAGAAATTAGCCATTGATGTGGAAGTCCACAAATGCTTAAAGAATGCAATTTCGAAAGGAGAATTTCGTGATAGATGACATCGAATGCTTTGGATAAGTCAAGAAAAACACCCTGAGGATTTTCTCCACGGTGTAGAGATAAGGTAACGTCGTTTAAGAAGGAAAATATAACGCTTGTAGTGGAAAAGGATTTCCTAAAACTGTGTTGATCGTCAAAGAGAATGTTATTTTTTGGTAAACAGTTAGAAGACGCTAATAGAACAATTTTTCTAGGATTTTTGTGAAAGTGGGTAGTGGAGATATTAGTCGGTAATTTCCAATATTGGGTTTGTTTCCTTTCTCGTGTAAAGGTTTCACTTTAGCTCTCTTAAATATTTTATGAAACACCCCTTCTGATAAAGAACTATTAAAAATATTTATGAGTGGATTTAATATAGCATGGGACGAAAATTTAACAATAAACTTGTAAATTTGTAAAGGATTTTAAGTGGTTTTAGTTTATTATTAATTGTCAATACTTGAGCAAGGTGATCACTGTATCCGGCGATAAACACTTCAGAGAGATACGAGATTCCATTGTTGACTATAATTTGATCTAGCAATGTTTGAGATGAGCCGGAGAGGCGAGTGGGGTCGTTTATCGTAGTAATAAGGTTGAAGGAGTCGATAAGATTCTTGAATCGATTAAGTGGTGAATGTACCGAGTCGGATGTACTCAGGAAATCGATGTTGAAATCGCCACATATAACGATAGATTTAGTAGATTTTTGTGTGACATGTTTTAAAACAATTTCGAAGTTCCTAAAAAATATGTCAAGATCTTATTGAGGAGGTCTAAAAATACACAAAACAACAATACCGGTGTCGGTCAGATTAACTGCAGAATATTCGAACACACTATCTACGCAGAAGTTCTCGTAACCTGTCAGTGGATAAGATAAAATATCCTCCGTGGGGAGTTTTGCCTTTAAAATTTTGTCGACAGTAAGAACTTGCTAAATAATAATTAGAAATATTAGCAGTATCGTTGATGTTGTTAGTTGAAAGCCAATGCTCTGTGAGGCATAGCAAATCGAATCGCCCCTCGTGCACCAGAATTTCAACGTCTGTCTATTTGTTTGAAAGGGATTGGACATTATGATGAAATATAATTATTTTATTTTCGCAAAGAGATTGTGACTCACGAGGAATGGAATCGACGTTAGATTGTGGAGAGGAATTTGATATTGGTACAGCTTCTAGTTCCGCATCAAGCCCGCACACTGCACCTGAACGCGATTGTCACCTTCGAGTACCACATCGTACTCCTGAGCGCAAGTTGTAACTGTGAATGAGGGCGGCAGGAGGAATAGATGAGGACGTGCGAGATGAGGAAGCAGTAGGTGAAAGAACGGGGAAAGGTGAAGAAATGGGCGTCGAGATAGGAAGAGATGTGATGAGGTAGGAGCAGAAGGAGGAGATGAGAGAGGAGGAGGAGATGAGGTATGTGCAGGAGGAGGTGTAGGAGTGGGTAGTGGGGCAGGTGGATGATATGAGGTCAGATGTGAAGCTAGAAGAGAACCGAAGTGCTGTTTCACATACGGTCTCAAGTGTAAACCGTGCTGGGTAAAGTCCTTGGCAGTCAGATGTGGTTGCAAATCAAAAAATGTGATNTGTGTCTGCCAGGTGATGTTTTAGGGAGATGTTTGCCAGGTTAATTTCGTGGTTTATTTGTGGAACGTTGAAGCGTGGAGTCAGGCTAGAGAGCACTATGTTCGTGTGCTGAGAGGTCATTTTCAGTTTTTGTAGATGTTCAGACGCGTTGAAATGACTAACCAAGTTAATATCGTTCTGCCCACCTATGATGATTACTGTGACCCGCTCTGTGAGTTTTTTAGTGTATGTGTCCAGTTCTCGAATAACTTCAGCCAAACGAGCGTTTGGCTTAAAGAAACCGGAGACTGAGAACTGGCTAGGAAGCAATCCACGCAATACGGAGGACATCTGACGACCGTGCGAATCAGCTAGTATGAGCACGTTTGATTTCGGCGTGGAAGTGTTGGTTTGATCTCTGGATAGCACTACTTTACGTGATTTTGGGCGGCTGTGCTTACCAGTGCGTGGTTTGTTAACAGGTCTGGGTACTGGACGGGATGGAATGAAACGAGTAGGTAAGGGAGGAAACAGGGACATGTCCTCTCACACTAAACCTATTCTGAGTGAAGAGTTGGGGTGGTGCATGTGTCGTTGGTCTAACCGGGTGGTAGAAGTTGGAAGGACGTCGAGAATTTCTAACTTTAGTCCAACCGCCAATCGTTTTCTTATTGACCTCTTCCAGCGCACTGATTCGTGTGTCAATATATTGTACCAAGTCATTGTACGCCTTCTGAAGATCAGCTTTGAATGAGTTGAGGAATGCGATAGTGTCCATTGTTGTGAGATAGTTAGCAACTTAACGACAAAAGCAAATGAGAATACACGAAAAATGACAACTAACACTGAATGAAGGATGTTAGTATAATAATATATTTATTACTACGGAAGGTACAAATGAGATAATAAATAAATTAAATAAACAAACAAATCGACGACAAAAATGATTGAAATAATTATATAGGGCGACCACTGGAGATTAATTAATTCTTCAATAACTACCGTAAATTGTGTTAAAATGTAAATAAATACGAAAGAATCAAGAATAACGAATTGTAAAATAATGTAATAATTCTATGAATTATGATGACGATAATTTGGGTGCAACAATGGGGTAGGGTTTAAATAAGTAAATAAACCGACAACTAAAATCACACAAATAATTTAGGATGACAACTGAATATAATNGATAAATTAATTCCACAATAACTAAGGCAATATTATGTTAAATTGTAATGAATAACTACAAAAAGATCACGAAAACAAATGGTAAAATATTGGAATAATTGTATTTACGACGACGAAACTTGAGCAGTGCAACAATAGAGTACGTTATTTGTAAGTTAATAATGATGTAATAGTATACGCACCAGAAAATCTAAATACAGCAAAATAATTAATTTTAATGTACCAAGAAGTTAAATATATGATTCCGTTTGTACTTACGTAAACTTTATCACACCTTTGAATGAAGCACTGAATGAAAACAATATGATTATTTTGTCCGTTGAGTTTGAAGACCTTAGGAAATGTTTTTAGTGTTTTTTGACTTAACACTCACACAGAACAAAGAATTTTACTCTACAATGAAAGTTGGGATCCAAATACAACTACTGATCACAAAAAAACTCGAATAAAAAAATAATTAGAAAGATTAAACTGAAAAATAGAGAGAGCTCATTCACAACCGCAGCTAACGCCAGGAGCAGGCTAACCAATAAAGCCAAGTTACATCACATTGCTTCGATAATGATTACATGATGGATAGTGGGAAAAAACATTAATTTTACACAAAGAAGTTAATTATTACAAATGTTGTATATCAGAAATGATATTTATAAAAAATACATACGGGAGTTTGAATTTAAGACTGAAAAACTATCTGATTTATATAATATTATAACATGTTTGTGTTTCTGCTTTAGTGTAAACATATTTTGTGTTTATTTCTGTTTATGTCACGTTCATTTGTCCTGTTGTTATGTTTATTGTTTATTGTAGTAATTTATTATTACTTGATCACCTGACGACGACTTAAATTCAAGTCGAAACTTATTGAGAAAATATAAATATTATTCGTCCACAAAAGGTCGTAAGTTTTTAATTAGTTATTAAATTACATCATATAATGGGCGTTAATAGTACTAGAATTTATTCATGAGAACGATGTCCATTTTCTCAACTATCGCGAATCGAAAACAGAATTATGAAGGAATTTTGTACAGATTTCGAATAAGGAAACTTGAATATTGTAGAAGTCGCGGTCATTATTTATTAACAATCGAATTGTGGGGATTGGGGAAGTATTTCGTCTGCCCCCCCTCCCATCACAATTTCAAAGTCAGAACAATGCTATTTTATTCTTTAAATTTTGTATAACAAATGAAAATGTTAATCTATTGTTTATAACAAATTATAAAGAAAATGCCTACACTCCCCTCTCCCAACATGAATCCGAAAATTAAACAGTGTTCTGAGTCTTCGAATTTCGTACAAATTTGTACAACAATCGAAAATGTTGTTAACCTATATAATAATAATAAATAATAATAATTATTGTTATTATTATTATTAATATTGAAACGAATTAGAAAAGTGATTAAAAGAAATACAAAAAAACTATTTAGTACTGGTCACAAGAAAGCAGAAATGCCCGCAAAAAAATTTTTTTTTACTTAAGTTCAGAATCGTTGATGACGCGGATCACCTTTAAAGAAACTAATGTTTCTCAAGCAAGCCGTTTGTATGAAGTATAATTTAGTTTTTGGGAGTGAAGACATTGGAAAATGAACGTACATCCAAAGATTTTATGATGAAAAAATTGTGGAGATAGTTTCTTGAATACAAATTATAACTTGCGTTTTCACAGACTTTGTTTATTCATTAACCACGAGATAAAAAATCATAATTAAGTTATAAGAGTTCTGCAGTAATTCAGAATCTGCGATACAAAATTATAAAATGTATATTATTCTATATATTTTCTGTATTGTATACATTACCTCTGTAGCCCCATCCTGGCACCAATTTTTCACCGGTTTTCCTCCGGATAGTGACGGATTTTCCATAGGCAGGAATGTTATTTAATATTTATGTTATTATTAATCTCTAATTTTTACTGCACATTACATCTAGGATTCATTTTTGAATAATAAAATGATAACAGTACGTATTTGATTAATTTTTTTTATAAGTATTAAATCCGCCACTGCCCTTGGGCCCTTGATCGGAATTGGGATGGTCCCTAATTTGTTTCCGGAAAGTAAATTAGTTTAGTATCCCCCACGTGGTCATACGTAGTTTGTACGTACCTTCTTTTTCACAATTGGTGCACTTTCCACCAGAAGCTAATAATATTATCTAACACTATCAACACATCTAAAAGGCTTTAGTTCATCAATCTACCACTAGAGAGCTCTATTCTCACAAACATTTCATGATGATAAAATATACATAATTACCTATTCATTACATGGAGTATCGTCACATAAATTCTAAATGTCAATTTTCTAATTTTAATGTAACATTGAATCAATACTTTATTTGTATCAAAATCTTTAATTTGCACACGAACAATTCAATAATAATGTATTTGCGCGGGAATGTGTTCCCTCGAATTAGTAAGTAAAGCCCCGTAGCTTCATTAGCTGAATCATCACTCTCTCTTCAGACTTCGTCGAGTCAACATTGGGCCATAACTGCGTCCGTCATAAACATTTTGTGAAACGTGTTGTGCGTGAGGTAAAACTATACATTTCCTTCAACCATGTGATGCGACCATCTGGAATTGTCGTGAATTTGGTTTTATTGTGATCATGGAAACTGTGTGATCATATAAACTTTAAATACTATTGATGGATCCACACACCGTCGCTGCTACAAGAACGTAACAATGAGATCACTGGTCAGTGAAAATGTAGCCAACAGTATGATCTTTCATGATCAATTTAATCTGTCTTCATTGACGAATTCAATAACATTTAACTGAAACTTGTTGTACATAATCATATCTCTTTTATCTTTAAATTAATGTCATGTGTTCAGCTGTAAGTTTTGGTATTAGATATTTCACGTGT
The DNA here is from genome assembly GCA_002313205.1 of Laupala kohalensis. Classification (NCBI taxonomy): domain Eukaryota; kingdom Metazoa; phylum Arthropoda; class Insecta; order Orthoptera; family Trigonidiidae; genus Laupala; species Laupala kohalensis. The sequence continues at coordinate 1,837,767 of NNCF01126744.1, read as the reverse complement.
ATGTCCATTGATTTCTTGTGTATTTAGATTATATTTTTGGTGGGATTATTAGGGAATGTTTTTTTGTGTCATTCCTTTGTAAAACAATTCATATTTGTATGTCTATTGATTTATTGTTTGTTGTGATATAAAATCATGGCAATCCATTTGGTCCTCCAATTTAAAATCTTTTAATTATTAAAATCAAGACACCAACCACTCCTATAGCTCCAGAGTGTTTCTGGTGTACGGTTCATGCTCCAACAAGAAAGTTTATTTATTATGATAAATCCTACTAATCCAATAGCAAGTGTTGCACAAATTATTCCCAAGGTTCCAAAAGCTTCCTTCTTTTCTCATCTAACATCCTCCTAGCGACAACTCATCCTCATCGTACGTTGCATCCTAGTTGCAATTAAAACAGCATCTCTGGATACCGTCTTATATGCTATGGTTTTGAGCGCGCTTTCAGCACGTTTTCTCCGCATCCGTGTACTATGGTAATTTCTTCTGCAACTGTCGAAAGTCTTTTACGCGCGTAATTTTAAGTGTCCTTAGAGTATAGCTTTTACTACGGCGAAGTTCCATTCGTAAAAAGTTCCATTCGTAACGTAAATGTAAAGCTGTATATCGCGGGAAACGTGAAAATACCTCTCATAATTATCAACAAATCCCTATAAATACAAATTTATAATAATATATTGTTGATATATTATTCATTTTAGTGTGCACTACTTCTTTTTCCGGGGTCATGAGTGACAATATGTAACTGTGGATTCATTCTTTAAAAAGTTTAAACTACTATTTAGATTTTAAAAATATTTGTATATCAATTTAGTGTAATTATTGTTCTATTTAAAATACTATTTTACACTTACCATTAAAATGCAAACTTTGGATATGTCTCATTGCGTTTAAAAGCATAGATCTTTCACAAATTTCTATTCGCATGTTCTGGATAAAAATAAAAGTTATGAGAGGCCACTTTTGCAAGACACATCGAGACTTAACGACTGCAATACCATTCGTTACCGCAATATAAGTTTTCTTTTAAATCTGCTATAAAAATTATGTGAAACAATTAATCAGAACTTAGCATACTTTTTAAGTTAAATGATTATTTCTTAATATGAAAAACAACATAAGTCTATAATTCTTTCAGTTTTTAAGTTCATAGGTGACAATGATAAAAAGAAATTATAAAATATTATTATAAAATACCATTAGTAAGATTGAAGTTAAATCTCACTTCATATTTTCGGATATTTTCCCCCCAATCTGGAAGTAACAACTGCAGATGTTGAACATTGAGAGAAGTGGCAAGTGGTGTTGAAAGCGAGGTAGACGGTGAGATAAGGAGGAGGAGGAGGAGAGAATTGTCTCCGAGTGCCGCTGCAGTCATCCATCTCTTGCGCTCTTGACCCTACGCGGATCGCCTCCAGAAGAGAAGAGGCGAGGGTCTCTCGAGAGCTCGTGGAGCATGAGAGCGGCGCAACGGACCTCAAGGACTCGACCAAGTTCATCCGCGTGAAACTGATACAGCCTGTATATTATCAATGTTCTCTCGTGGTCAGAATTCGCATTTCGTTCTACGTGTTCGTGAATTACAATATCAGACTTGTTTGTTTAAGAGGGAAACAGAGAAGGGTTAGTCAAAGTGGTCTCGGTTTGTTACTTGCTGAGGAGGGATGAGGGTATGTTTTTTATACCGACCTAATTGAACTTATGGCTCCGGTTACGGATACCTTCGAGAATATCTAATTAAATATCTTGAAAATAGTCAACATTTTTTCGTTCCCATAAATTTTGCGATTTTTTGTAGAGACAACAGTTCTTAAATTTTAATTTAATTATATACTGAAAATTACAACAGTTTTAGCAATTTGTGACATAGTTTTACCAATACCGTTCATACCATTCCGAGATAATCTTTCCGCTACCAGACTCCAAATTTTAATTGAAGATTACTTTCCCTTGCGTATTCGTTCATGTATGACCCGGTTCTTGTGGTACCGGGACAACGTGGAAACGACGGAATGAAAAATTAAAGTTTATCTTATTGATTTGATTTTATCGGTTCATTCATTTCCAATGACGACCCTCTCTTGCTACCACTGAAGTCGATTCGCGAAATCAATTGAATGTAGAAACTTAAAGGAGCTTCCTCACACGTACATCCGAGTAAAAGATAGTGGAGGAAGCATGTATCATTCATGCTCCTGAGCGTTTAGCTAGTTGCTAACTTGTGCGAAAGGTTGTCAGAGTATTGCAAACCATAATCCACTGTAGCGTAACTTAATGTTGAAAATAGTATGACTCTCTCGACCCAGTTACTTTTACTCCTCCACGGAGCATATGGATGACACTTTTTGTAGCCATGGCAGTGACTTCGCTTCATGATTTGGTAACTGTCCTGATTTCTTCCTCGATGACTTTTCATCGTCTTACTCCTGGTCTATTCGTTTTTCTTTGCCGTTGGGGGTACCATCTAAGCACTTGCCTGTAGTCCTTTCCTTATCATATGCCCAATACATTTTCTTCTTTTTAAAGTTGTGCATAAAGCTTCCTCTTCAGTTTTTCTTTCATGCATTGCATTAAGTAATAATGTTTAAAATATTCCTCGTCAACATTATTTACAAAATATTAGTATTATTGTAGATGTTCTCTTTCTTACTTTCCACATTTCCTACTCAGCACCGACTTGACATTGCTGGTATATATTTCAAGTTATGTTCTCAACTCCTAATCACCGTACAGGATATAGTTGCATGAAGGTGTGACTCGCATTCTTTAATTCTGCATCTTTTGTACTACTATTTCCCGTCATAGTTCTATCGAAATATAAAATTTTCCAATTACACTTTCAATTTTCTTGAACTATATTTACTATTTCCCGTCATAGTTCTATCGAAATATAAAATTTTCCAATTACACTTTCAATTTTCTTGAACTATATTTGGATATTTCCAGTATTTTTACCGCTAATTATTTTAAATATTATGCATTTTGGTGGAATTTAAATATACTAATTATCTTAAGTTAGTTATATTTCCTTTAACATTCAACATAGATTCTTTCCCAGCTTCCTACATGTTTTTAAGTTGAAAAAATGCATGAGTTTTAGACTAGGAATTTAATTTTTTATCCTCATTTTAATAGATTCTTTATACATCTGTTCTTTTTTCTTGAATCGCTGATGAAAATATTTTCCATTAATTTCTTCCCAGAGGTAAGAAGAGGAAATTAAGCTTCTCATTTTAGTCTAATACTTATTGTCGTACACTCTGGTACGTACCAAGACCAAAAAAAGGTGAAGTAAAAATAAATAATTGGTAGTGCCAACATCTAAAATTCAACCAAAACATGTTATAACTAATGAATCTTAAGACTTCCAAATTTTGATAAAAAATTGTGGAAAATTCAATGTATTTTCTTCTTTGGATTATTCCACTATCTCATGTCTGCCTAATGTTCTGTTCCTCTAGCGATTTAATGTATTATTTTTTTGCCTATTTTATTGTATGAATTACATAATTGCTGGGGTTTGTCATTGGCCAAGACAAAATATTTATACATTATGATAAACATTGTCATTGGTCATGTCCTCTTCCAGGCGGAAACACTCAATCAAGACTAAGGAATTTACAGACAATATTGGAGGTTCCAAGTAGAGCAGCTTTTTGGATGTTTCTCAGGTGGTGCTTGCGCAGATCTAATTTCACCATTGCATTTTGCAGGTCGTTAGTGACTAATCCATTCACTGATGACTACTGATGTTATTGTGACAACCTTCAACCTGGAGATATCTGTCAATTCGACTGCAAGAGGTTGGTATTTTCTTTTCTGCTATGGTTGTTATGAGGTTATCGTCCAAGGGAACAATTTTATCGATGATGATGATAATGATAATGATTATTATTATTATTGAATGTAACATATTATTATGTGAGGCATTTTATTTTTTATTTTACATTCAGTTTTCTGCTTCCTCGTCTTCGTTTCAGTGGAAATCGAGGCTCTTGTTCCTTTTAATTACCAATTGTTTTTTACCTCTTGTCAGAGCAACTTAGCTGCCGTTGTGGCGTTACCCGTCCCCGCCATCGTGGAAGCATGCGAAGATCTTTACATTTCCAACACTTTTTTATATCTGATATCATCCATGTGTACTCCTGTAGTAAGTTAAATTTTTGTTCTGTCTCTATTAGTTTATGTTTTGCAATAGGTGTTAATATATCCAACCGACTATAACTCTGTATGTACGCCGCTCTCTCTGGACCATATAGTGGACAGTCCCACAATACATGGTCTGGTTTTCTTTTTTTTTTGTTTTTTGCTCCACATATAGATTCTGCTGTCTCTATCTTATTTATACGCCGCAAATACGTCCTGAAGTTCCCGTGTCCCGTTAGAAATTGTACGAGATATTTTGATGGGTTGAACCATTTTCTGTTTTTCTATGAAAACTTTACTCGCTGAATGTAGTCGTAAGCTTGTCTTCCTTTGTCACTTTTCCTCCATCGTACGACCCATCCTTCCATCAATGGAAATGTTAGTTTGTGTCTCGCTTTTTATCTTCTTTTTTACTCTCTTTGTTTACCTGAATTTGTCCTTTAACATGTCGAAATTTTAATTTTTGTGCAAAGAGATCTATTGGTAGAATTCCTAGTACTACATTTAGTGCTTCTGTTGCGATCGTTTTGTAGCTTCCTGACATTAGTAGCAAATATTGTCTTTCTACGGGCTGTAACTGCTTTTCAAACTTTTAGTTCACCAATCTTTCTGCCCAAATTGTTGCTCCATAAACTATCATTGACCTAAGTGCTTCTACGTACAGCGTGTATAAATCTTTCCTGTTGATATCATGGTGCATAATTCCAACTCGAATCATGCTATATAGCATTATTTGTACCTTTCTCTTCATATATATTAGATGTTAGCTGTATGTTCGCGCAACATGCTGTCTATAATAACACCCAAATATCGCATAGACTGCACTAATTGGATTTTCCTTCCATAGATTTTCTTCTTCTTTTGCTACACATTGCCAAACCATAATAGTCTTGTTTTTAATTATGACAATCTCAGTCCTCTGTCTTCACAAAGCTCGCCACATTTATCTAGTACCTTTTGTGTTTTCTTTTGTAGCTTACTCCTCGAATCTTCTTCCACTACTAGTACTAGGTCATCTGCCATGTTCCATAATACCGGGCTTAGTGATGATCCTTGCGGACATCCTCTCGTTAACTTGTGTATTACTTTCTCCTGTCCTCTTTTCAAAACTATATATCTGTCTTGTAGGTAGGATTTCATCATATCTTGCAGATACAATGGCACTTTTTTCCTGCAATGTTTCTATGATTTTGATCCATGGCGCGTTATCAAAAGCACCTTCAATATCTAAGAACAAATATGTACAGTGCTTTTGCTCTCTTTTTGTTATGTGTTCGAGTAGCTTTCAAATGCATTTGCTATACTTCTTCCCGGTATGAGTCCATACTGTTGTCCGTTTATATTTCCTTCACTATATAAAAACTTTTGTAGTATTTTAGTTAATATGCCGTCTAGTATTTTCCCGTACGTTGGTAGGAGGGAAATGGGTCTGTAAGACTTCGGTTCTTGCGCTGGTCTATTCTTATTTTTGAGGAACAGTTTAACTACCCCTATCTTCCATGCAGAAGGATAATATGATTCAGCTACACGTCTGTTATAGATAATACACGGTGTATTTTGCAGTATATTCCGTGTTTCTTGAGCCATGTATCCAGGGACTTTTCCCTTTTTCAGACTTTTAATTGTATATCCAATCTCACCCTGGGTTACGTTTTGCTTCTCGAGTGGTTCTATTTCCTCAAATATCCAATCGCGTTCGTCATCTTTTGTAAATATTGCCTTTAGGATTCTTTCCCCGCTTTCTTTCCAATTTTTTGTTTGGTGTCCATGTATTATTTGTGTCTCCCACATTTCTTTTAATTGAGACAGAATTAAAATACATGAGTCAAGTATTTCAAGGTAAAACACGACCATTGGTGCGAGTCATTCTTCAACTCTCATCACGTCCTCCCGCATTCGGATTCAGAATATTCTAACCACAGAAATATACGAAGTTCTTCAAAAGGAGGAAGACATATTGGTTTCTGTTGACTGAGAAGATTTGCAGAAACGAATTCCTTTGGGAACCAAAGGAAAAGGAAATATTCTTTCCTCCAAATACTCTTTAAAACATTTTATTTTGTGTACAGTATCTCCGAGTCGTTACGTTTTTTTAATTTCTTTTCCAACATAGAAATAAAAAATTTGTGATTCTACGATTTTTGATTATGTGTTTATAAACTGACGTTCAACAAAAGTCTGATACATTTCCTTATTATGTTTAAATACGGTTTCAAATTTTATTACATTCTTTCATTTAAAATGAAAAGAAAAAGTAAATAAAAAGTAATATGAGAGGAAACTATCACGATTTTCACGCAAACTTTGCTTCAATATTATTTATTATAAAAGCCACCCATTCACCTTGTAAATATAAATTACACTAGCTTTATGAACTCGGCATTGCCCAGAAGCATGAATTGATCATAAACCTATTGTGTTCTTATTTTCAAATCATTGGGTTTACAATTATATCCTTTTATTAAGTTTCAGTCAGAGAACTGTCCATATTCGTAGTTAAAACAACGTGCTTCATAAGCTCACTTTACACTATACATTTTGTGCTCCAAAATTGCATGCAAAGTGCTATAAAGTCAGCCATCCAGTCTCGAAGGACAGGAAATGACGTCATTACTGTCTACCTTGCATTCTGGCGTGTACTATTTCGGAACTAGCACATGTTCTATTTTTCGTGCAGTTTAGCATACCAAGCTGGAGTGTCAACCAATGAGATAATTGAGTCTCGTCCCGTGACTATAACAATTATTACTTATGACCCACAGTTTGAATAGGCCTATGATGAAAAATAATTCCATTACCGTAATTGTAAATTAAATACTATTTATTTGAAAAAAATCGTAGATGATTGAATTACTTTTACCAGCACTTTACCAACAATGAAAAAAGTGTTTTCGGTTTCCTTATTAATGCACTTAGAAATTTCGTTAAAAGCCACTTACTTTAACAAACGTACGTTCNTATATATATATATATATATATATATATATATATATATATATATATATATATATATAATTGCCAAATCGAACCGTGTTCAGTTATCAATTATTTGCCTGAAATAAAGATAACATTTTCAGCAATGCAGACGAGTAACTTTAAAGTTAAAGCAATTATCATTAAGAAGAATTATTGGTGTAAAAAAAGGTATCGATAAATGAAATCATTTAAACGAAAAATATCACAAATACATTTTATTTGACATTATAAGTTATATTGGAGCTCATCAAACAACATATTTTGAACACTCACTGTTTGCCACTGTGTAATAACACCAAACAACTAAAATGTTTTGTCATTACGTACATTTATTCGCATTACTCTTTTAGTGATAGAATGTAGTTTTGCAAAATGTTTCTGATAAAATCTATGCAATAAGTTCATCCATTCTCGCAAATTGTCAATACGCTGACTCTGAAACATCAACACTTTCGCCATAAAATGATTCATGTGATACCAACACAACAGGACAAACATCACAGCTGTCTGAATCACAGACATCAGTGGAACTAGGAAGCAAAAATTTCTTGCTATATTGGAGCACAAACTGAATCGTTTGAAGCGACTTTTATTCACTTCATCTCAAAGCTTAGGGTTGGAAATGGCGAGAAGCCTGAAATTAAGACACCCTGAATGTGACATGGCCATCATCACCAAAGACTTACACTGACAGTACTTCCGTGGTTGGACATCCAAATTTAGCGATAATATCCGAGGTTGACACAATATTCCATTTCATTACAATCGAAAATTTCCAGTTGTCCGACAGACTTGTCTTATTTCTATTCGGCTATACACGGTCTTAAATATCATCGAGAGCCTCACCCATTAGCTTAACGACACTACTTCACCCTAAGGTGTGTTACGAGTCTCTCTCCCAACCTCCTTACCCCACCCTCTATTAGTGCTGATCTTGTACTTAAACGGCGAGTCACAATTCATCTAAACGGTCCAGAAAATTATTAACTCGATACAAATATCGGTCGTTTTTGATTCCCATATAATAAAGACAATCCCGGTGCAACTCACTCATTTATATGTGTTATTATATGATACTTTTACTAGTCGTACAAACATGAAATTTGGTGTTTGTAGCTGTAGAATAGAAATGAATTACAAAATTCAAGAAATTGGAGAATTTTTAATTTAAAGTAAATTTTTCGGGGTATTAATATTACACGAAGCAAGCATTAGCATCTTGTTTCGCCATGAAGCTATGCCGAAGCCACCTCGATTACATGAATACAGAAGTATGGCTGCCAACAGCAGGACAATCGTGTTGGGATTTATTGTGAGAAGAGTTTGTTAAGTTTTATGGACGTGTTGAAGTATTGTGTGCTTTAATTTTACAATCAGTTTATAATAAACATCATATGTGTTTAATTGCTATGTGTATATGTGCTAGTCAAATAACAAAAATGAATCTTTGTGTACGTATTTGAACGGTTTTTCAAGAGTAACAATGATAAGTTACCAAACGTAATCGTACTGAAGATTTATTCGTTAAAATTTTATGGTCGTTATTTACTAACAAGGAGTATGTATAGTTATTTTACTGAATATAAATCATACATAATTATCAAGAAGTATGCAATGAATGTTACTCACGACTCAAAATTTTAAACGAAAGTCATGATCAGTGTGTACAATTTTCAATTTCACAAAGAGTTTCATTAATTGTAATTATAAAATGCATCCTGCATATGGGAAAACGCGAGATCTCGATATAAGTTATTTCATAAAAATAGAATTGGTAACGTTGGTATTACAATATTGACACCTTAGAGAAAAATATTTTAGAATTATTTCGAGAGAGAGATCTGAGGAATACATACTTACAATTGAAAATTATTCATTAAAGTAAAAACTTAGAAAACTACTAAGTAACCCGTAACTCTGCTTTTAGATTAAGAGTTACGGGTTACATATATATATA
>NNCF01126744.1:1760794-1828636 GCA_002313205.1 Laupala kohalensis | reverse complement strand
ATATATATATATAAAAGCGACTGCACCTCATTTAAGAATGGAAATCATATTTGACTATGACTAAGGTAAACAAAATTTCTACTTCCGCATTACAACTCTCTAACTCGTCTTGTCGCGTTACAAGAAGTATGGCAGACTCACCCAATGTAAACCACGGACATGCGATCATTCAGAATGTCATCTTCAGTGATAAGTTCTGTGTGTTCTGGTGGAGTCGACCTCCAGGTTTGTGACTGTAGGTAACGGTGATAGCGCCACGACACGTAGTGTGTCGACGTCGTCACACGTCCCGACAGCGTGCGGTATACTCTTGATGTCGTTTCTATCGGTGGCGTTATTATTCGTTATTCTACGCAAGAGCTCACTTTCAGCGAGACAACGAGAATCATATCACTGCCCACTCCAGAGCGTTCAGCCGGAACTGAAGCATAGCCACATCGCCGAACACCTTCGCAAATGTCAATGCATGGGGTGTTGTGGTGTGTAAGACTAGGATCTCCCGACTACTTACCAAGAGGAACAGCTAACTCAGATGAATGCTGCACTATATATCTCATAGAGATTCCATTTTTCGGAAGTTTCGATACAGGCATTCGTCAACATGGTGGTTAGACTCCATACTAAATTAAACCTTGTTTTCACATCTGATTGTAAAATGGTTCTTTATGCTAATGACACTAATTTACTATGTAAACGCGCCAACACTCAAAACGTTTTGTCCAACTTTTCGACTTGGTTCCATGCAAATTGTCTCTTTGTAAACACTGACAAAACAGTGTCTATGTCATTTCACAATAGTATCAGAAAATCTTTACCCAAGGTTTCTCTTTCTTTAAACGGAACACAATTAAAAACTGTTACGAATACAAAATTCTTAGGTCTCCATATTCAAGACAACCTCAAATGGAATTGTCACATTGACAATCTTAATTCCCAATTAAGTAATTTGTGTTACGCATTCCGAATCTTAGTTAACGCAGTTAGTCCACGTATTTCCCGTTACTCCCATTTACGTTACGGCATTACCTTCTGGGGTAATTCCGGTCAGAGTATTCAAACTTTCAGAATTCAGAAGAAATTTCGGATAATTTGTAAATCTCATCCCCGAAACTCTTGTAAACATTTATCCAAGGAATTAAATATCTTAACACTTCTCTGTACTTATATTTATGAAATGGTCGTGTTTGTTAAGACCGAATTACTGAAGTGCCGCCCTTGCTTCATACGAAACAGTCTCGTTCACGAACACTATACTCGCAATACTAATAATATTCATCGGCCTAGAGTGTCAACCACTCTTTGACAAAAAGGACCATATCATTCGGGAATCGTTCTATATAATTCCCTGCCCAAGAATATAAAAGATATCATGAAATTGAATCCGCGGAATATAAAAGATATTATGAAATTGAATCTTCAATTCCGCGGTTAAAAACTACAATGTAATCCTGCATCAGTTCTTCTACAATGTAAAATAATTTATTGATTTTAATAAAAGTTAAATTCGTCTTGTACTTTATCACAACCAGTCGGTTCGACCCCCGGCCGGCTGGGGCTCCCCTCGGGTGCCGTACCCAATCCCGACCTCACGGGTAACAGATCGGTCCGATGGAGAAGGGGGGAGATGTTCCTGTAAGGGTCATCGGCCATTACTCGTTGGGGAAACCCTGGCTGCTAGGTGATCTAGCTAACAACGAACAGAGACCCTTGCGGCAGATCCCCGCAAGGTGACTCGACGAACCCAACGTAGGGAGTTCAAGCATTCCACTAGTCGGCACTCGCTTCCTGACAAGGGGGGTGTACTGTGTTCCACCATCTTTAGTGAACTTCTACCGGGACACGTAACCCGCCCAGATCCTGGATACCCTGGGCAAATGGAAAGGATGTTTCGGACAGATGGAAGAGACAAACTAGATGCGTCTCGAGCAGTTACCCGTCACCAGCCTGGGATCCAGTAGGGCTTCTGGATTCTGGCACACGGGGAGAGGGCTTGCCCTCGAGCACAGCTGAGTGTCTGAAGGGTGGACCCATACCCCCCAAGGAGGGTCAACCTGGACTAAGTTAGCAGCCGTTCGGTGGACCACTGGACGAACGGACGCGCCCCACCACTGCCGTACCCAATCTCCTTAANGACCACTGGACGAACGGACAAGCCCCACCACCCCCGTACCCAATCTCCTTAAATGGAGCAACGGATCGGATGCTGGGGATTACACGAATTGGTAGAGAACAAGACTTGCTCTTAAGTGGTCAAGATCGCGGTCTCGAGTGTCACTCAGCACTTTAAACCGAGTAGACAGGGAAGGGGTATTGAGCCCTCAGATTATGGACTATCTGACATAAATGGGTTGGACTCTGTCGGGCAGTGGTTTCCACACCCGTGGTATGGGAAGGAAGTTCAAGCATTCCACATGCTTCCGATCGGTGAGCAGGATCGCTGCTCGGCTACTACCTGTTCATAAAGTAGTAGGAGTACGACAGCTAGACGTGTTCCCGTCAACCAGTGTGTAGACTGGTAGGCCACCTGTAACCCTAAATCCAGCCCAGCCCGGGCGGGTAGGGTGGCCGACTGAGTCGGCAGTCTCCGACATTCGACGGACCTGGTGGGTGCTCTTGGAACCACATCGTGGTCCCAAGATGTCACCAGTAGACACATAGGAAAGTCTAAATTATAATGAAAGAATACGTCCTTCAAAAGATCATAATCTTTATATAAAATAGTAATGTGGCCACAGTCTGGTATAAATAGTTCCATTCTTGCAAACTAAGAGGCCTGCCTCGAGTTTAACATGAACCATTATAGTGCACAAGAACATATACTTTATCACGACATTGCTGTAGCACTTTTTAAATAACTTGTATCAATTTAAAAAAAAAACTATTTTCTTGCATGGTTATGTTGTCTTATGACTCATATTAATTTAGTTTTATGTGTACTCAACTTTGGCACGGTTGTGTACATAAATTCTGTAGCCCCATCCTGGCCCGGGTTTTTCTCGGTTTTTCCTTCGGGTAGAGTCGGATTTCTTATACAGGTTCTCTAGGCTTTGTCTAGGGGCGTGTTTATTGCAACAATACATCGTGAATTTAGTGTTATTTCAATTCTTATGATTTTTAAACACTATACTAAGAATAATCGATAGTTCGATAATAATTTGTACATGTAATTTTTTGCGTTAAATTACAAACATATTGACATTGTATTAGTATTATAACTCGCAGATAAGTTTTTATCTTATCTATGAATTTTTGCTGAAATTTTTGAATCCGCCTCTGCCTTAGGGTCCTTGATCGGAACTGGTGGGATGGTCCCTTGCTTGATTCCGGAGAGTAAATTCGTTTATTGTCCTCCACATGGTCATACGCAGTTTGTACTGTGTTTTTGACACTAAATTTATTATTGTTATTATTTTCTGGTGTAAATACTGCTCTTAGAAAATTATTTTGAATATTTTAGTAATAAAAGGTTTAAGCATTATGTATATGTGGGTCCCTTCACGTGACTTCAAAAAATGATAGCAATATTCCTCGTCATTCTGGGTGCAGCGTTTTTTTACGTTGAGTGTATTATGTGTCAGTTCAATTTCAATTTATTGGAAAAGAAGCAAGTTGAATATGTATGACGTGGGTTTTCTGAACATGCACATGTAGAACAATCAGCTAACTTATACTTTGGAAGCAAACAAGGGAATATCCCATTAATTGTGATCAATTTAACGAACGGTAAAGCGTAGAAAACCCGGGTCGGGATGGGGCTACGTAGATACTGTCCTCAACCAAGACATGTCTATCATAAACTAATGACAGTGTATAAATATTGTAATATTTAATGATAACTGATTTAATAAAGCTGCTTTAAAGTGCGAACATCATCACAATAATTTGAAAAAGGCTTTCGTGTGCCAAACTCATTAATATCGACGAGGTCAAGTGCACTTTTCTTACTCGATTCCATTCAATAAATAAATAAATTTATTGTCAAAAAACAGTACAAACTGCGTATGACCACGTGGAGGGAAAAAAACTAATTTACTCTCCGGAAGCAAGCAAGGGACCATCCCATCAATTCCGATCAAGGGCCCTAAGGCAGAGGCGGATTCAAAAAATTCAGCAAAAATTCCTAGATAAGATAAAAAGTTAGCTGCGAGTTATAATACTAATAGAATGTCAATATGTTTGTAATTTTAAGCAAAAAATTACATGTAAGTTATTATCGAACTATAGATTATTCTGAGTATAGTGCTTAAAAATTGAAATAACACTAAATTCACGATTTATTGTTACAATAGACCCGCCCCTAGACAAAGCCTAGAGAACCTGTATGATAAATCCGCCTCTACCCGAAGGAAAACCGGAGAAAAACCCGGGCCAGGATGGGGCTACAGAATTTATGTACACAAACGTGCCAATGTTGAGTACACATAAAACTAAATTAATATGAGCCATAAGACAACACAATCATGCAAGAAAATAGTTTTTGAAATTGTTATAAGTTGTTTAAAAAGTACTACAGCAATGGCGTGATAAAGCACAAGACGAATTTAACTTTTGTTAAAATCAATAAATTCTTTTACAGTGTAGAAGCACTGGTGCAGGAGGTAGTTTTTAACCGCGGATTTGAAGATATTCAATTTCATAATATCTTTTATATTCTTGGGCAGGGAATTATATAGAACGATTCCCGAATGGTATGGTCCCTTTTGGCAAAGAGTGGTTGACACTCTAGGGCGATGAATATTACTACTATTGCGTGTATAGTGTTCGTGAACGAGACTGTTTCGTATAAAGCAAGGGTGGCACTTCAGTAATTCGGACTTAACAAACACGACTGTTTCATAAATATAAATGCAGGGAAGTGTTAATATATTTAATTCCTTGAATAAAGGTTTACAAGAGTTTCGGGGGTGAGATTTACAAATTATCCGAACTATCCTCTTCTGAATTCTGAAAGTTTGAATACTCTGACCGGAATTACCCCAGAAGGTAATGCCGTAACGTAAATGGGAGTAAACGTTTGCAAAATATACGCAACGGGAAATACGTGGACTAACTGCGTTAACTAAGATTCGGAATGCGTAACACAATTTGCTTAATTGGGAATTAAGATTGTCAATGTGACAATTCCATTTGAGGTTGTCTTGAATATGGAGACCTAAGAATTTTGTATTTGTAACAGTTTTTAATTGTGTTCCGTTTAAAGAAAGAGAAACCTGGGGTAAAGATTTTGTGATACTATTGTGAAATGACATAGACACTGTTTTGTCAGTGTTTACAATGAGACGATTTGCATGGAACCAAGTCGAAAGGTTAGACAAAACTTTTTGAGCATTGGCGTGTTTACATAGTAAATTAGTGTCATCAGCAAAAAGAACCATTTTGCAATCTGATGTGGATGATGACATGTCGTTCACATACAATAAAAAGAGTATAGGGCCGAGAATTGATCCTTGGGGTACTCCGCAAGTAAGTGGCTTTGTTTCTGAAAGACAACGCTCAAGTATTTTATTTTTAGTATAGGATATTTCTACTTGTTGATATCTATCTTTTAAGTAAGAAGTTAGCCATTGATGTGGAAGTCCACGAATACCTAAAGAATTCATATGTATTATACAAAAAGTGAATGATAGTAACATTTATTTCGCGAAATATTTGCTCATCCCGCTACATGGATCGCTATGGGAGACTAGCTCTACTTGCGCTGCGCCGCAACCTTCTGCTCCTGATCACCTGGACACCATGCTTCACCATCTGTCCTCTGCTACCTCTACCGTCGCCAACGCCAAAATCGCCACCAACATCACTAACTCTTTTTCTACCATCACTATCTCCACCGTAAACATCACCATCACCGTCATAAGTATCGAACTCGATTCTAACCATCACTATTACCAACACAACGTAACCATCCATCGTTCTCATGATCGCCACCATCACAGTCACCATTACCTCCTTCATCTACACCGTGACCACCAATAGAGCAGTTTATTCATCTCCACCTCCATTGCTACTACCACCATTATCCCCTCTCCTCTGCGATGCGCTGTACCATGCGAGGCACGCGCCCGATGCTCTCGGACGGACGGACGGACCGGCAGGCGAACGAAAGCGTTTCGATTTTCTCCGTATCCGCGACTTGGGAGAAGAGGAGGGGAAAGTGGTCGACGTAACGACCACACTACGCCAGAAGAGAATGGGAGAAACAGGAGAGAGAAAGGAGGAAGGGCAATTACCTGCTATAGTATTGAGTCATGTGTTCATATATGTTGGAGATAAAAAATTAAACTGAGAGAAAAGGGATAATTGGCTATTTCAATGTTGGAAAATAAAAGGTGTGGGAAACGGAGAAAGGTTTGAGATAATAAATGAAAAAATGGTTGGACGAAAACGGGAAAAGTGATTTGTTGTTGTTAACGTTCTCGAAAAATATCACAACAGTTTCAGTAAAGATTATTTGGAGAGGGATAAGATTAATGTCTAAGGTACTGGTTTGTAGCCTCCTTCAAATGCAATTGACCACAGAAATAAGTTATACATGCGATATTAAATATATATTCATTCTTAGATAAACGTACTCGTATACAATTTTGAATTCATTTGGAGAATTATCTTTTCATGAATTATTATAAGTATGTGACTGGTTGATAGATTGAAACTGTACAAAAGTCACAATAATCTATTATCAACTTCTCGTGCAATGTCATCGTCTCGTTCTCTACGAAGTAATAAAAAGAAAATTTGGAGATGAAGAATGAAAGAAAAGAAGTATGTGGTATTTCGAATCGGATTACTGGAATAGAAGACGGGGAAAAAGGAAGAGAACAGATGGCCCAAACCGGATGCGGAAGATTTAAAGTCTGGACGCGCGGAAGTACTGAAAATGCTTTAGATAGGTGGTTGTGAGGAGTTGTTGCCCCAAGGGTACAAAATAATGTAATTGAATTCTATTTTTTAAACGTAACTCTTTCCTGTTCGGTATCTTCTTTTTCGAGGAATTAAGAGTTCACGAGAGACAAGGAGAACCATGAGAGGTGGAACTCAGGAAGTACAGTATATATTTTTCGGTTCATGAAGAACTGTGTTCCCTATGCCAATCAATGGCAGTGATGTGAATATAAAATTATTTCTGGACCTTCGTGAAGATGTTAGTGGTCCTTCAAACCAGTAGTTCGTACTGTGCAAACTCGCAGAGATATCTGTATGGGATCATGATCATAAAACTATCATAAACATTAGTATGCAATATACAATAATTACAATTAACTTAATATATTTTGGTCAAACTATCATAAAACAACAACAATTCACACAAAATATTTATTTTCTTATTCTAAATTCTACTCTAGGAAAAAGCAAATAATATTGAAAGAAAGAATTAATCAGAACAATAGTTTATTCGCGAACAAACGTAACAGTTAACAGAACGAGAGATGTATTATTTAACAAGTAAAATATGTATCATAAAACAATATAGTTAGTCAAAATTATAATTAAGTTTGAAAAACTTTTAACTGAAAGGAATTAATTCAGAAAACAAGGGTTGGATAATGCTAAAGAACAATTAATATAGAACTCAAGTGTTCGAACGAAACATTTCGTAAATTTGATAGAAATATACAGTTCGTAACTAAATATAAGATCAACTCATGCAAGTCTCTTGCTAGGATGAATGTACTCGTAACTGATTGAGGATTCCAGCTATGTAACACTGACGATTAAGACGTTTAACCCGAGCCACGGACCTGTTCAAACTCTTGTCATTATGCTGAAGCAAGTGCCTCTGTTTCGTGCAAAGAATCAATTCTTACTATCCGTCACTATACTCTTCAACAACCGCCTAGGTCGATGGGACTGAGTCAAGTGTCGGGGAGTTATTCCTCATTGTAAGTGCTAGATTGGTATTAATACTTAAATGTATTAAGCGTGTTCGAGTATGAATTCTCCACAAAATATAATTGGATAAGAGAAGGTAAAACTAAATTCACTATAAACGTAATAACGCACAGGTCATTTGATGTGCGCAGACT
The DNA here is from genome assembly GCA_002313205.1 of Laupala kohalensis. Lineage (NCBI taxonomy): Eukaryota > Metazoa > Arthropoda > Insecta > Orthoptera > Trigonidiidae > Laupala > Laupala kohalensis. Next base: position 1,820,612 of record NNCF01126744.1, on the reverse strand, counting down.
GAGAACAAGAAACGTACATAACAAGGTACATGAAATAATATACATGGTCATTCTATCATAGGTCTCCTAGTGATGATTGGAACAGTTAAATGAGTTTAAAACAATTCCTGATAGGACATAAATCAATGTAGATCACTCACATGGAGTACATACATAAAGTTTGTGGAAATCTGAGAAAGTCACTGTATGATAACACTTGACCCAAATAATAATTCGGTGAGTAAATAGTTCTGAATTTCTGACGCCGAGTTGAACTTAGCACTGATTGATAGTGTACGTGGGCATTGAGAACCCGTACCGGTAAGCTATGTCACTCCCGTGAGGAAGAGCTGTAGACTGATGTCACTCGTAGTGAATTGCGCAGTAGACTGATGTTCTAGTTTCTAAATCTACAAGTCCCGTTGCTAGGTTCTAACAGTCGACCAGGTCACCTTGTAATGATGGGAGTCAAGTTCGTGTGAGTTGGCTTTGGTGACTATGAGTGAATGTCACTATGTAGCGTGTCGCTAAACAAGGAGTTGTTGTTCTATAAGTTAAATAATTGAGGCGATGAGAAGGTTTGAAAACCATACACACACACCGCCATACCAAGATAGAAAGAGTCGCACATTTCAAATATCTTTGAGAAATCCTTGAACCTACAGGAGGAGAAAATGTTGCACAGAAGACTCGCCTCCAAAAAATGAAAAGAGCATATGGCAGGACATGGGACATATATAATAAGATGCATATCCATTCACACAAAGGTAAAATATTACAATACCGTAATCAAGTCTGAAATACTGTATGCAAGTGAAACACTAACACTCCATACGAAAAGTGACATGGGAAACATACTGAAGGGAGAGCGCAAAATAATAAGAAAAAGTTTGGGCCCAAAGCTGACAGAAGAAGGATCCAGATTACATTCTAGGAAAACCACAGAGAATATGTCAAATCTAGCAGCGGACATCAGAAAAAGAAGATTAAAGTTCTACAGGCACACCAGCAGGTTACCACCAACAAGACTCACGAAGAGAATCCAGACTTACATACAAAGGGTCAAGTCAACAACACCATGGATCACACAATTCAAATCCGATCTGGAAAAAGCTCAAATCAATCAAATAGAAATTCAAGACAGAAACATAAATAGGGATAAAATACACAAGTGGAATGTGATATCAGAGAACGAAGTTCAAAAGAAACCAGGGATACAGTGGACTGAGGATAGAAAGAGACTTATAGGAGAAAAAAATTAAGGAATCGTGGAGGAATAGAAAGAATGCACAATTNATATATATATATATATATATATATATATATATATATATATATATATATATATATATATATATATATATATATATATGCAGCATGTGCTACATGTTAGGACAGGAAGAAAACGCAACACTAAAAAGTCGTTGAACCTTTGACTCGATTCGGAGGTTTCTCATTAACTAGTGTTTTTTTATTTTAAACGAGCGTTATCCGTCACGCAAACAAGTGACTGAACTAAAACACGCAACTATTTGCTCGTATGTTTTGAGGTGAATTAGCACCATGCATGAGTAGCATTCTACAAAATTAACCAACTTTACTACGTATATTGATTTTTAAATCAGAAAATAAAGGAAGTAATGAATAAAATTTTGTATATGAAGTTTTATATATTGAAACAATTGGTGTATTTTACCGTCATTCAAGTTTTACACGAAATTTTAAAAATACATATTTAGAATTCATTACCCTAGCAAAACTACCCGCCGCTGCCCGGTATTTGAAAAGAAACTTGAAACAATAATTACTGAGCATTTTCAAACAGTTCACAAATTAAACGTATAAAAAATATTTGGTTCCATCGTTAAACAAACAAAAATTACACAAACATTCAAAGAAACATTGGATCTGTAAATCGATATATTTCTCACTACATAGGGCATTAAAGCACCTATCAAATGGACTGGATTTTTTAGCTTATATTGCCGGGCATTGTCCGGGGCGGGGGGTTCTTATTTATATTCTAAATTTGCATGTTAGATTTCATACTTCTCTACTTTCTTGATTTTAATTTTAATTTTTGTTAATTTCAAAAATTAAATACCACGAAGAAAACCTTTAAAAATACATACAGATTTCAGTATTGTATACTAATATGTATGAAATTACGAATTATTTTAAAATCCTGGCAGAAGGAAAATACACTTAACACAGAAAGCTGAAAAAACAAAGCACATAATTAAGACTTCCGAATTCTTTGGTTTTCATTTCACTTTTGGGATATGTACCTGAAAAGAAATGTTATTCTTAGCCTTCATATAATTTTGCTTCTACGATTCGGTCATAGAGATTTTGCGTTCATTGGATTGTCCTCCTCACAAACCGCAATATGCACTGCGCTTCAAAATTAGCTGGAAACAGTAAAATCATCGCTCCATAATTTCTATGTTTTAAAATTTATCATAGTGAAATTTGGGGTAAAAAAGCTCCCATGTATTATGGAGACACTTCTTTGTTGGAACCTTGTTCACGCCGAGACAGTCATACAATGTCGAGGGGTGAAAATTCCGGGAAAATCGTATAAAATTAGAGTGTTTTTACGTAACAAACACGCTTCCGTGCGCCTACGTTAAGTTGATCTCGCTAACCGCGTAACACACATGGACATAACTAGTGTAAATAATGTATTTTATATAGCGTACCTTCGACTCACGTCCTACTAAAAATTGTAAACCCTTGAAACAAACTACATCTATGCAAACGTACACAAATAAACTGCTCATACTGCACACAAAACCAGCAAATCTCTCGCATACCCTCTCAGATATCTATGTAACCTCAAATCGACACCAGAGTCCGCCGTGACCTCTCACTAGCGTACCACTAAAGTCATACGCAAAACAGAGGCTTTGTAACGCATTACGCTAGGAGCTTTAGGACCATGAGCATGCGCAGAAGTAATCTGCATGTGGATAGCGTATCGATAGCTCGCAGGTACGCTATGCAAAAACTCCATAATATCATACTTAAAGATGTCGAGGAGGGCTAATCTCACGTACATGGACTCAATAAAGAATTATTCACATATGAAGACCCACCTCCACCCCATATCCCCCCAGTTCCTCAGAAAAATGTGTGTGATAGCATGGTGTGAGATAATACGTTCAAATATAAAATTTTCAACTTGGAAAGAAACTGTTGGGTAACAAGATCTTTCTTTATTGTAAACCCCAGAAGTAGAAATTCGACGAAAGCAATATTTATAATGAGTAAATACTTCTTATAATTTGAAATAAAATATATAAGTAATAAGTGGAAGATTAGTTGACCTGAACAAAATTTTTTGTGAACGTCGTATACCTGTGAAGTTAATCATTATCTGCGTCAATATGTTCTCGGAATTGCTGAAAAATGCTTCAATGAAAATGAAGTTTACTTTCTTGGTAAAAACCACGTACATGATTCCGAATCTCAAGCATGGCATTTTCCGAGATCTATTTGGTTGCTCGTGCATTGGCTATGAGTGCGAATTTTCAAACATAACATAGCGATTAATACACAGTTTCTCATTTGCATCCGAGCCACGTCGAAACACAACAACTCTCTGAACGCCTCACTGGCTCACAATGTGATTTTGCTACTTCGTGTTGTGACAGATTATGACAATATCGCGATGACCAACTCAGGATTGTACTCGGTGTTTTCTCATAAGGTCAGCGACGATCGATGAGACCAAACACCGATTGTTTATCGACGCATTGGTGAGATCTCCGTCGATTATGCAAAGGTCGAAAATATTGGTTGTTCTTAATACTGAGTGACCTTTAGCATGTAGGAGAGATCTATTTCAAACTGGTTGCTAATATTTGGTTAATTTAAAGTTCTATTTTGTCTTGTTTAAAAACTATTGTGAACATTGTAATAAATAAATTAATAAATTTTGTGATAAATTGTAATAAACAATTTATAAATTGTAATAAAACAATTGTAATAAACAATAATGCATTGTAATAAATAAATAGATAAATTGTGTGGTTAAATAATTTTATTATCAATTAGTAGCAGAAAGAAGCGTTATTTTTGGAACCTTGTTTAATGAAATGTATGAGAATAATTGAAGGAACAAGAAAATTTCATTATTTTTTACACAGTTGACATTAAAATTCTATGAAATACCCACTACGATCATTAAATGCCACAGAATTATTACATAGCAATAATAAAATTATCTTCAGTTCATTTCCCATTTGCTTTATTTATATATAATTTCGTATGGGAGCTTTTGTTGTTTTGTTACTGCTCTTGTGAGAGTTTAATCTAGGCAAAAATGTATAGATAATCTCCGCAGCGTCAACTTTTATACACGTAAAAAGTACCAAAAAAATTGTATGTCAAGTACGTTTCCCTAACAATTTACGCAACATATGTGATTATACCTCTATGGAGATTGATTTTTTCCCAAATTTTTTCGACATTATATCATTAGTCTGCAAATTGACATAAAATATCCATTATTTTTAGATCTAAACTTTCTTTTAGATCTAAATTCCACTCATTAGTGAAAATGAAAATAAAATTACTTCCGCAGAAGATTCGGAGGACGACTTTGTATAATAATTCGTATAACCAAGGTATTGTTCGGATGTCACATATTTAAAAGTATATTGAAAACAAAATTGACATGGTTTTCAATGAATTTTAAATTACTTTATAACATCATGTTGACAAAAATAAAAAAAGAATGAAGTTTTCGTTTTGTTTCTCGATCCATTGATCTTGATAAGACAAGGCATGGGCAGTAGATTCTATACCACGAAGTTTCTATATATGGATACAATTACAGATCTATAATTCAGTTTATATAAAACAGTACGTTTACTGGTACTATCGTAAAATTTTAAACTATATTACACACGTTCCACAATGATTGCATACTCTTAAGTTAGAAAACGTGAAATTGAAACTCGTATAAACTAACTCAATAACTCAACTGGTATGTACAATATACGTATTTTCTAATATTAAGAAAATTCCAACACGATCTTTTTTGAAAATGGGTCCATAGTAGATGGAGGTTTGAACCCATCCCAAAACATCATCTCACACAAAAAAAAACAAGGAACAAACAAAACGATGACTTCCTCACGGAAGACGCTTAGTGGTACCGAGTTAATGATGGTGACGGGTATTGAGACTAAAGAAATTGGAAAAGCATTAATTGACCGAAAGTAAACCAAACTCGTCCTTCGGTCGACATAAAACAAGCAGTTTTGATATTTTTAATTTTCTCCTATCTTCTGGGTTCCTTTTATGGTATTTCGAGCTCAGTTTCGATTGAACTTAGTTTCTCGTCCAAAAGTAGTGAATGTCAAATACCTTAGACATATTTGGTGTTTAGTAACTGTGCTTCAATGGATGAAATGTGATAATTAAACTAAAAATTTTCAAATTGTATATATCATCAATATTTTCATTCAATTTGATATTATGAGATGTTATCTAAAATATGTTCCTTCTCATGTTCTTCTTGTTAGTAATGTATAGTTCAATGTTGAATAGAACAAAGCTATTCGTGATGTTAAAAAACATCGTACCATGAAATCAGGTGATGAGGTTTGCATTTCAAAATTTAAGAGATAGTTGGTAAAACGTGTTAACCCCATCAACTTGACTTGCTGTTGAACAATTAGTTAGATCTAGTGATGAGTAAACGGAATTATAATTATAGTTAGCATTTTTGAGCATTTCTTTTCTTTTTTTTTTTTTTTTTGGATCTAAACTATGTTTACTTGAAGCAAAGAAGGGTTATGTACGTATCCTGTTCCGTTAGAGCTATGTTGAAGTATATAAATAGCACGGGACAAAGTAAACATTATTTTCGATACCTTTTCCCATCAAATTTGAATGCCTACATTTTGCATCCTCTTAGTTTTACAATGAGGGTATTATTGGCAAATCTTTTAAATTCCTTGACAACTTTCGTCTCTTTTGTGCCCAAAACTTCTACACAAATCCCCACCACCTCGAACTTCGGTTCACAGCTGCGAAAGGAGGAACTGGATGGAACTCCTTTCGAGTTCTATAGCAGCAAAAGCACAAACCCAAATATTTGTGCCGAAATGTGTTTCGTCATGAATATTTACGCAAAAGAAACGTTACTAATTAATCAACCTCCATCGTGAATAAAATGAATATTGTATAGTTAATACGAGTTTATAAAAAATGAGATCAAAAAAATGTTGGTACGTTTCATAAATAATGTGAAGAACGTTGCTGTTTGAAGTATGACGTTTCGAGATAACGATTCTAGAAACATCCATAAATCTCCACTTTGAAAACAACACGAAAGAAATAAAATCCTCGAGCGAACGTACCTTTACTATTTAGTAATACAGGTAGTTAAATTTCTTTTAAATTGAAATATTTTGAGATTTGAATGGAACATCCACCAAGGTCAAACAGTGTACACGTGTGGAAGGCGAACGTGCGGTGAAGTGGTTAACATCCCTGCGATCAAAGCAACAATCTTGGGTTCAAATCCCGACTCTTTGCCATTTTCATTTGGCCGTAGTCATCACTCGGGTATGTCCATGGAAGAAATATATGCATAATTTGTTTGTGTTACAAACTTTTCTAATGAAGGAGAAAATAAAATCACCCGCTTCATGGTATTCAGATATCGACTCAACTATTTGGATCATTTAAGGAGATGGAATGCACTTTGAATTTTTGAAATGTACTATTGTTTAATCAAAGATGAAAGAAAAATATTCGAAATGTAGTAAAGAGAAAATAATTGTCTACTCTACATACAACTGTGCTCTAGTTTCCATTAAGTTGTTGGCATGATCACATATGCACATTTGTTTACGTCGGAACAGAAGATATTGATTAGACTGTTGTGAAAAATAGGCATTGCTGTCAACAACTCGGGATCTTCATAGTTGGAGAGGGACTGAATATGTCGATTCACCGACATCAATTTCTCTCATGAGCAAAATATAATTCAGGAATTCATTATGAAGGTTAGAATACCAATTGCTTTCCAAGCTCCCTCATTTTTCATTTAAAAACCATATTACATGAATTGTCACAAGTCGTAGGTACAATTAAAAATAATATAATTTAATTTTAAAAGAAAATTTCGGATAATATTTCTGTATTTGATTTACATTAAATGATTTCAAACGTAAATAATTGAGTTTCTGGTTTGGTTAATTTACTGTAAAATGTTAAATGAAATATTACTTGTTCGCAGCTGCTGTTAAATATTTTAATAACAAGTTGTCAAGCCATATGTGTTACCATGTCATTTGCATCCCAAAAATAGAAATACGAATAATGAGGAACTGGGAATGAAATGGTAATACATTTTTAATGAAGATTCGTTCATTTTCGTTGTGGCGTCAACTGTGTGGGAACAATCAGTTTCTAACTCGGCGAGGTGATTTCAAGTTATTTTTGAATGCATTAAAATATGATTAACCCATTGCTGGCAGTGTTTGAACTTTTCTAGAAGGAAAAAAATCAGTATACTACACTCCAGAGAATGTATTGAATGTCGTATTAAATCTTACTCCAGACATTAGCCAAGTATATTATCAGGAAAGAATATTATTCGTTACTTTTTCGAATTTTTTTTTTCAAAGAAGTTTGCACGGGCTTTGCGAAATGTATTACAACAAAGCAAATACTGAGACTTTATTTCTTCCTCACTTAAACGTGACTTAATTTTAATCTTTCTATTTAAAAAACTACACATTTGGTTATTGGTCTCATAACTAATTTTCGGTAGAAATATTTATTTATTGAGGAGGATATTGTTGTAACCTGAATTTAGATGTAGGTCCGCGTAATCAAACAAATGAAAGAAATATTTAACCTTAGAGTCACCCAATATTTTATTAATTGTTCGAACTAATTTAACAAACATTTTTTACATTCACAACGCATTAATAATTAAGTTTAGTTATGAATGATTATCATTTTTTGGCTAACTTTCTTTTCTTTACCTTTTAAGCACTTTATGCGGGTGTATATATGTACGATACTATGCCTAACTTCTGATGAGGATGGGAAATTATTATTATTTTTTATTTGTCTTGAACAGTCCATCTTCGTCTGCATATTGATGTATGACTAAATAAATAACGACTATTTTAGCAGATACGTATTTTATGCAGCGACAATGTTTTTCCACTAGAGTTCTACAATATATTGTCTGCCAAAAAGGTCGTTATTTATTTATTTATGTCTTCATAATGTGGCATTACATTATTCTGAAGTACGTAAAACATAATGTTTGTTTTCCTTTTACACACCTCTTTTATTTACAAACCTTCCGATCTACCAATCTACCATTTGCTATATGGAACTGTGATTATAAACAATAAGGACTGGTAAACGAGTATGATCGTAACACGAGAGGAATGATCGATGATACTCAATTTTTACGCCACTTAGTGCTATTTGAACACACAACCTGTTTCAGAATGATACTTATTCACTTTTGAGAATAACTATGCCTTTAAAATTTACATTTCTCATCCAAGTGTCTTTCTTTTCAATGAAGTCACATCTTGTCTTGATCGTACTCTATCATTCGAGCTTATTTCCTCCGTACTTCGTCGGCAAAGGAAATTAATTTAAAATAATAAATCCATCTATGTTGAAAACCTCAAACATTTTGTACATAAAAATTACTTCCCTTTTGAGCCCAATAGATCAACTTTAAAACAAACGAGTCACTTCATCGCTATACACTATTCTACATCGATCCATCAAATTGACGAATCGCTGCAAGGGTCAGATAAACACATATTTCACGCAGATTTCAACGGATTTCTCTCACGTTTCTCGTCCGCATCGCAGTTTGCAGGGTTCCCCTCAAGTATTTTCGCTTACGAAAACGACGCGAAACTATGCAGACAAGCAAAAGGGGAGAAGTGGGGGACCATACGTTGCAAAAGTTGTTGTTTCAGGGGTGAACAACAGAGGGTTCTCAAACCTCCTCCAGACCTCATGCTGACCATCGTAGTTGATACTTCAGTTACACTAAAATAATAAATAAATTTATTGTCATAAAACAGTAACAAACTACGTATGATAACGTGGAGGACAATAAACTAATTTACTCTCCGAAAGCAAGCAAGGGACCATCCCATCATTTCCCATCTAGTACCCTAAAGCAGAGGCGTATTTATCGTTTCAGCACACTTCTAAGATGAGAATAAAAGTGGTTCTTCACGTGTTGTAATATTATCTGAGTACCAACAAATTTGTATTTAACGAAACACGAAAAATTTGTTATTATAAAAGTATGTATTGTACAAAAAATATTGATAATAAATCGTGACTATTAAAATAACTCTAAATTCGAGATTTATTATTTCAATAGACGCCGCTCTTAGGCAAGAGCCGAGAGAGCATGTATAATAAATCCGCCTCTACCCGAAGGAAAACCGGAGAAAAACCCGGGCCAGGATGGGATTAGTATAGTAGTTTGATAATCATTTATTAGTATTTATAACGATTATCCTATGGTTAAGTCGATCGAAATAGATTACTTGCTGAGGTGTAGAGCTAGAAAATTATGAAGTCTTTCGTTTCAGAATGATATATTTGTGCATAGAGGGGGGGGGGAGTATTTGTGTTGATGAATTATATATTGATGAATAAATACTTATCATACCACTGAACGAATTTAACCATTCACAGAATTTACCTAATTTGAAAGAAAATGCGAACCGAATATTACAAGACGATGAAAAAATATATATTCTCATTTCCAAGTATATTGTAATTTATTTTTTCTAGTGATTCTTTTATTTCAACATATTTCATTTCACCGTACTTTTTCAATCTATGTCAAAACACATCTGTAATGAGAAATTCCAAATGATAAATAAGATGAATTAATCAGGAGAAGACTTAAAAAAGAATGTATTATGTTCTCATAGAAATAAATCTGTAAATGAGTGAGTTGTGAAAAATTATCTCTGGATGATTTATTTTATGTCTGTTACCATTTCATTCACTGAAGGGTACTGTGCCCCGATCTAACCCATCGATTGATTATTCTTACACTTACAGGCTTAAATAAATCAAAAAGGGATCAACAGTCTTTTGGAACAACAATTTATTATAAAAACACAAATACTATATTGGCAACACAACCCTTACATTGACCAATGATTACCACACAAATTAGATATTCTTAATCTTTACCAACATCCTCGACTCTAGTCTTCTCGTATCTTCTCGTCTCGATGTTGAAGCGCCGACCTCGCACCTTCTCGGGCACCGGTTTCTCGGGCCTCCCCTGAAACCTCTCACGCTAATGACGCCTCGACACAATCGACCCTCAGGAATCACGAAGAATGATGAAATCAAGCTTCTTCTATATCATATCACTCGAAAGAAAGTTCAACATTCAACAAGGTGTTCTCTTAACAGACCGAGAACCAGAACTTCTCAACCCGCGTTCTTCTAGGAAAGTTCCTTTTTCGCGTACTTCACTGACTGAGAGTATAAGTGAGCGAGATGAATGAATGAGTGAGAATTTTTCCTCTTGTTTCTTTCGTGAGGTAAGCTTTATGAAGAGTGGGGGGTAGGGTTCACATCCCGCAGCCATACACTCTGATCACCAGGGCGGAATACATTACTATTGGCTGGCGCATTTGAAGCCAAATATCTGAGATGTCTTAGTACTTTCATGTACTTTGACATTCACGTAAGCTATTCGTGGGAATTCGTCAAAACGTGTTTCATCTGTTTTATTTATTATTTATGTTTATTTATGGCGGACATTCTACAATATTTTCAATCATTCAAACGTAGGAGTTACTAACCTTTTTCTGGATTTTCAGTGTGACTGTTTTCGTTAATTTTTCACGTATGTTGAAGGATGTGATGTTTCTCATTTACTTTATAGACGTTCGGTAAAAGTTATTTCGTTTCGACGTTCCTATGAACTTGATTTGATATTCTGTTGAACAGTAATTATCCCATTTTACAACTTTATTGATTGTCAAGAACGAAATATTTCGCAGAAGTGACACCCTACGTGTTGAAAAAAGAGTCATGAATTGTGTACAGTGGTAATATAAGAAGAGTATGAAGATACGTTGGTAATGACTACGGTAATATTATTGTACGCGACATACGCAACCTATTATAAGTGTTTAGTGGTGATGAAAATTAAAAATGAATAAAAATTGAGAATACGAAAAATAAAGAAGCATGGAGACGAGCAAATCAGATAAAACATTTAAAAAGATTACATTTAAAACACCGTGTATTGACTTTAAAACAGAGTTCAGTAAAAGCGAGTGTACGAAAAAAAATTAAAAATCTGGCAAAACTCTTCCGAAATTTATTAAACGAAAAAATAATATAAACATACAAATACATCAACTCGTATCCATATTCAGCTTCTCATATCAACCTGTGGATAAAACAGTCAAATCAGTAGTCTATTCCATTGTTTTGAATCTTCTGGGTATGTGAGGGAGGACACCAAGACGTCAACGAACTTTGTTATTGGGGAACAATTCAATCTTGCCGCTTCAACTCCACGGTGTCACGGAAATGGAAGCGATACTTAATAGAAAATATTCTGTTTCCAGAAAAAGAACTTTCATGACTGATAATTTCTAAATGAATTTTATCTCCGTATTCTAAATAAAATATTAAATTATAAAATTGTTATCTGTTATTTCTCAACCAAAATTGGCGAAAAACCTTTCACAGGACATATTCCCACAAAATCAGTGAAAATCGTCAACCATTGTCAAAAATGAATTTTTTTAAACTCCATTGAATTGAGAACCTTGTGATCACTAGCGTGTTACCCATTACACCATGATAGTGTAAATCAAATAGACCTAAATTAAATACACACGAATTCTCAAGCAGGAAGGAGAGATTAATATTAATGGTCAAGTAGTGAGAGAAGAGAAAAGTAGAGTGAAGAACCCCCAGGGGACTTACATCTAGTAAGTACGTGTTTGGCAAACACGGGGTCCCGAGATGAGTCTGTCATCACTTCCATTTACTTGTTAAGGCTCCTTCCTTTCTCTTTCGTGACCTTCCTTCGTCACCTCGAGGTCGATCCCGACGCTATTAGGTTGCGAGGGTTAGGGTATCCTTCATTTTCCTCGTTTTTTTGTATTGATTTGTGTTTTGATATATGTTTTGAGATATGTTTTGATCTTTGTAATTCAGGAGGGTTTTTAGTGGATATGGAGTCATTCGGTGAGTCCCACGCGCGAGGAGAGTCATGTTGGCTCTCCTTAGTGCGTAACTGCATTTTCCCTACCTGTACAGAATTTTAGGGCTGTAATGACCTCGATGTCGACGAACCGTAATGCCCCACAAAAAAAATAGAGTTAAGAAAGTTTGACAAAAGAACTGATGAGAGATGGTACAATTCGACTGAGGAAATGATGAAATGAATGAGTATTCACCGAATGTTAATTATGAAAACTATTATATGAAGTGGTTCATGCCTTCAATTATGTTAATTGAGTTTACATCTGGACTAGAAAATTTTAGGAAATATTTGGAGAGATTTCGGGGGAAAAGGAAGAAGTGATGAGTTAAGAAGAAAAAGAAAAAACTTCAAATCACATGTTATGGGATTAATGCTTATATGGAGAGGAAATTTATAAGAGATATTCGAAGAGAAGACCAGAGCCAGACATAATAAAAAGTTGATGAGAAAAAACACGATTTTTTTTAGAAGTACTTAATGAAATTTGGAACGAGGCAAGATGCTATGAAGTTCATTGAGACGAAAGGAAAGGAAAAGAAAAGAAGAGAAGAGAGAAAAGAAAATTAAATAATTAGATACGAGGGTAACGATCAAGAGGCCTTAACTTGGTAAGATATAATAGAAATATAATCATGGAATAAAATATAGAATAATTAATTACGAATAATGAAAGAAGAATTAGAAGGTATGAAACAAGTAAGCACATCTCCGGAATTTCTCTGTAGAAAACGAGGAGGGAAATAAACTAGAGATCAATATATGAAAGGATAAAGTTCTTACATCTCAAACAAATTTGTGGTGTAATACTTCTACATCTTCTTCTAAAAAATATTTCTAAATAAATGGTAAAAATGGTAGTATAAAACACCTAGGGTAACATTATTTTGTATCTATGAAAGTTACTCAAACTCATTGTCCTAAAATTCAAAGTTGAAAGTTAATTCTTCCTCAACGAGAAGAATTAAATGATGGCGTGAAAGACTGAAGAGACGTGGGAAGATTATTTCATTTTTGAAAATATTGCTCACGTTCACAGAGAATCTCACGCTGGATATCAGAAGATTCAATACGTTTGGCGATGGGAAAGTTAATGTTACGAGTCATATGAGTGATCAACGTCAAGTAAGAAGTATGAATAACCAGTTTCCTTCATAGCGCCCTGAAGTATATAATGATTCCACGAAGCGCATATCGTGACGTTTAGATCGTCACACGCCGCTTATTCACCGCAAGTAATAGCACGACTCAACACTACGACCTTGCAATCTGACGAGAATAAGGAGTCGTATCACTTTATTTTCATTACATGCTGAAGGAAATACACTCTGGAATACATTTATTTCAGACTAGCTGAGCACCCACGGTTTAATTCGCATGAATTCTTGTAAACTGGGAGAAATATTTTCCATCAAATTGACGTTATCAATCATTAATGTTGATGGATTAGAGATGTTGGTATTTAATACACGTACATTAGTACCCTCAATACTTTTTTTTAAAGATTTAATTAAGAAAAAACGCGTAACTTTATCCCGAAACTTTTATATAAACTTTCTTTCAACTCGCATCACGCAAAATCTTCTGAATAAATTGAAACGAAACTTTCCACGTCTCGTGCCTTAAGCGGGACGGAATAAGATCTAAACTAAGTTTCATTTTGATATGTCCATAGATACGGGAATAAGGATGTTAACTCCAAATACTTTTCCAAGATTGAGCCTATTTGTTTCCTGCTCGTTTGTACTTCGTCCAATATATTTAATTTCGGAACCATTTGTCCATATTCTATTTCAGTTGCTCGCCACGACACGCAGTGAAGCCACATGCTTTGGAGGTCCGCATTACAGTCTAATATCTTGATAAGTACGAGTCGTAGAGACGCAGCTTTATAAAATCCTTTCCATTAAGCGAAGTATCGTCCGATCATAAACCAGTAATTCATATTTCATTTCAACTGTTTTCTTCCACTTCAATATGTATATGACTGTAGACTGATTCAAGATCGTTTCATGTGGTGCGGGATTCCTTCGCTTATGCTATCTCTGTTTTTGAGTTCTCCTTAGGCGTTATTAGCAGCGCACTGTGCTTGTGTATCTTGAGGGATGATAAGTTGAAGTTAAATAAATAAATTAGAACTCACGACCTGTTTTAGACGGTTAGAATGTATTTCTTTTTGTGATTTATTAATTCATTTTATATTGTGAATATACTTTAGTAACTTGTGATCATCCAAAAAAGATATTAAGTTATAATTTATTTATTTATCTTGATAATATAATGAACGTGAATATAAGGAGTTGAAGATATAGCAGGACAAGTTTGTTTTTAACCTCTCGCGACTTATTCGAAGGTTTTAAAATCATTTTATAATGAGAAGTAAATTATCAAAGAAGAGGGGAAAATATTGTTGTTAATAAGAAAGAACAATGAAGAATTATCATGAATAATGTGAGATTCGATTTCTTGCATTATTTAATCTGCGCGAAGTCAAAGTAAACAAGCGGGTAAGAATGAGATACAGGCGTCGACAGAATCCATAACAGAGTCGGTGAATCGTAAATACCGCGATTGACGTTATGGAAAGATTGGGTGTGGGGCGATCGATGAGACGAACAATAACTGAGCAAAGAAATGATGGATCGAATCGCCAAAACGTGGGAGACGAAAAGTCAAAACCGGTGATAGGTCCTTCGTTGGTGAACTGGAAATGAAGTAGAAAGCAGATAAGAAGAAGGATTTGTTATTGGTTGGGTAGGGGGTTGGGGTTATACATATTTGTTTACACCACCCCGCACTGGTGTGGTGGAAAGTATATGAGACTAAACCAAATTACAGAAAAACGAATGAGTTGAAGAAAAGTACAAATGTGAGTTTATTCACAGCGATTTTGTTCATTACATTATTTGATAGGTGATATTTATTTTATTTACTGTTGTTCGTAATTATTGTATAGCTGGGGGATAAAAAAATATATATGAGCCAGCGGATGAAGGCAAAATCACTGAGTCGTCGGTATATAAATAGGTATAGCAGCAGGCACCATTAAAACAGGTTGTGCATGCAGTGACGAGTTAGGACAACGAATAAAAACGAAATTACACATTTTTTTTTTAATATTGAGGTTTACTTTGTATATCCCTGATAAAGGACGTAACTGATATGTAAGAGATTGTTACTGTTGACAAATAATAATAATAATAATAACATTAATAATAATAATAATAATAAGTCTGTTTTGTTGAACACATGTCTCATAGTTAGAAAGTTTCTATGTCGATCATAACATTAGTACTGTAGGGTACCCGGCAGATTGCCTGTACATTACAATCAGCCATTCTGTTAGAATGTGAAAAAAGAAAATAATAATAATAATCATAATTATAATGGGTTGTAATAAACAGTGAATCAAAATTATAGCGCGGTGTACCTTCTTTATCTCTATAATTTTTATGTATGAAATGTATTGTCGTAAAATTTGGGGTGAGGGTTCTCCCATGGCGTAGGGAGAGACATTTATAATTTTCTTTTTAAGAAAAAAAAACACGCCCTAACCGGAATTTCTGAATCATTTCTTTTGGACTGGAACACCCGTAGAAAATCGAGAGATGTAAATTTCACAATAATCAAGCCAAGTTATTACACTGTCCTCTGCCACGTTGGGAGCTTTTAACGCTTTTATTTCTCGAGATTTAATCAAATATATTTAAGAGTAGGATTGAGAAGGAGATTGGTTGGGGAAAACGAAAAAAAAAGAAGGAAAAAGTGATAATTCTGGTAAGGTGCTTTTATCAACGTCATGTTGTTGTGAAATTAATTGTAGTGCACTGAAGAGTGGTGCATTGGCATTCTGTGTGGTGGGTAGCAGTAAAATGTATAGTAAAGTAAAAACATCTAGTTCTTTTTTGTAAAGTACTGATTTGTTTTCATTCAAACTACAAAATCTAGTACTTCAATAAGAGTTCCTATTTTATATACTTTTTAGTCACGTGGTATATTTACTTCATGAATCGTTTTCCTTGAATGAATGTTATATACATTTTTCTTATTTTTGTGCTTAAGTAAAAATTAATCAGAGTTCTGTAACAGATTTCGATCGAAAATGTATGTTATTTTCTTAGACTAGTTTTAAAACATGTAGATAATTATTGTTCAAGTAAAATTGTCATTATTACAAGTAAATTTGATATATCAATATATGTCAAATGATCAATGTAATATATGTTTTATATATCCATACATTTTTCGAACTAAAACGTTGAAATGGTGCATGGAAATAGAAAATAGGAAAAGAGACTCTCAGATAAATTTGTGTGTCAATATGAATGTTGGTAACATTCACTCCAAGAATGGGATATTTTCTTAAAAGACTTTGACCTTAAATAGTAAATTAGGAACAACTTAAATGTAGGGTAACGTCAAGGGGATTGGTTTCTCGAGTCAACTGTTGTTAAATACATCTATTCCTGAGTTCCATTAGTTCTTTCGTTGCTCTTAAGTATTACTTATGTACCTCTTACTTCGCTATCCTGAAAGTACTGATTTTTGTTCAACTATTCTTTCTAAATTGCCACTTATGCATGCATGAAAAAAATGTCAACATAATTTCCAAAAAATCACTGGGTGCTGATGTTGGACACACCATACAGTTCGCAACGAATCGAAGCCCGCCTCTCGTCACTCGACCTATTTCAAAAATTGTTTAAAAATTAAGTAAATAAAAATCTACTTTTCGAAAATACCGGTCAAAGACCTACATGGAGCAACCATGGATAATGCGGGTGCCAAATTTCGAACCCCAGGCTTTTCAGTCGCTGTGCTTGGTGAGAAAATTAAAACATATATAACGCTCAATAAAGAAAATAAAAATTGAATTTCGAAAAAAATTCTCAACGGTATACTTGGGCCCACTTAGGAGAACATGTGTGCCGTATTTTAAAGCTGTAGGTCTTTTGGTGGGGTTTCTGCTATCCACATTTCTACATGTCCTGCTGCATTGATGTCAATATAATCTAATATGATTTATATTAATATTTACTAATATAAAAAATAATGACACTACTTTTTAAAATAAGTGATATTCATTTTTAAGATGTCGTGGCCTGGAAATTACGTGATATGTCAATGACAAATTTTAACTTTCTCCCACTCTTTATGGTTGTGTGACAGTATAATTGCAATGCTAAAGAAACGAGAAGAAATAAACGACATCATCTATACGGTTGTTTTCATTACGCATTAATGTCATGTTCATGGTTTCATAACTCTGCATTAGTTTGACGATTCACTGAACTACTATGTTTCATTACTCTATTCGATTCGATATATATATTTTCACAAGACAATAAATATGCGGCATCGTCCACTACATTTAAACGCGCTTTCGAGTTTTTGAATAAACAAAATAACACAGGTATCAAAATATGGAATTATTTAAGCATATTTTATACATTTATTTGGTCTCGTGATGTTCATTTACGAGTTTATTTTTGTTATTTTAACTTCCGGGGTTGAATTGGGGAGACACGATCAATACGATCAATAGACATTTTCTGTCGAATAAATCCACGTTACATAGTCTTTTACCACACTTCTTGTTGCAACACTACATAACATTCGTTTTTATGATCCTTGATACCACTTGCACTTTGTTTCCTCCATGAGGTCATACTCTGTTTTTAATTTATGCTCGAATACAAATTATTATTCTATCCTATTTTTATGACGTGTGTATGTTGAAATGCTATGAAGCATTGAAACGTAACACAATAAAAATGCGCACAAAGAGGTTGCGATTGATGGACGTCAAGTTTTATTCAAATATAAAATAGCTCTTCATCCCATGGAGGGAAATTCTTCTGTTTATACAAATGTACTCAGAAATGTAAATATCGTTGTATAATTCTGATACATGTTTTGTTTTGTTCTACACAGCAGAAACATATTTTGTACCTTTTCGTGTTTTTTCTGGCATCTTTCACCTTGTAGTATCTAAAATGGTCGTTTCCCCCGGCCACGTATTGTTAATGAGTAAATAATTCATTTCAATTATGTGTGAAGACAAAACCATAGGAAATTCAGAATATGACGAATTTCAGTCAACCATTTTCAAATGCACTGACAATGAGAACATGATGTACAATAATTATATATTTAATACATCATTTTATTATTCATTTTATACCGAAACATTTGTGTTAACATGTTTCTGTTGAATCGAGGAATTTGATGACATTGTCTTCTAATTATACGACGAAAACATTAGAAGGAAAATAAATAATTCAACCAAATGCACAGAATGAGTTTTCGTGCTGGTCTACCTATAGTACGTTACAACGTAATACTCTGAAAACGAAGTTTATTCATTATTTAAAATAGAAACTGAATTTTCAAATAACTATTTTTGTCTCTTGAGAAACGTTATTGGATACATGAAAATAATTTTAAAAATATCTTGGCAGTGGTGTTATAATTTTTCCAATTACAGCAACTGAAACCCAAACACGTGTTTAAACTCATCACCTCAAGGCTGGAGTGCATTTCGTCTCAGCATAAATAAAGAGAGATGAAAAAGCCGAAAAGGCGACAAATATCCACACGTGTGGCCGGACTCTGGATCACTTAATCCCCGTACTTTGTGCGGGAGCCATTTTCTCCCAGTGTGAGCATCCGTACATTCTCCCCTTCACCGCATCATCGCACCCTTGGGTATATTGCCGCCCTCGCCCTCCCTCCAAAATGCGACGCGCCCTTTTCTCACCCTTCCCCGTCCCCCGGATGCAACCCTCCTCCGCGACACCCGTTCTCCGAACGCCACGCCGACCCTACAAACTCCTCAGTCTCGCAGCTCGTACCCCATCGCGCGTTGCCGCGCGTATGGCACGCCCTCGCTTCTACCCTCTCTGCAAATGAAATTAAACAGCGCCACTGTGTGTGCAGAATGGGTTCCAAGAGGGGCCCAGGGGCGCCCAGAAAACTTCACGAAATGCGTCGAAGAATAGAAGTATTGTCAACCACTTGAAGACAATTGACATTTTTTCTTAAAACGAAGTCATTCGAGACTAGATATGACTTTTAGAAAAATGAATTATCTTCTTTGCTTTTCAAATTAAGCAATTCTTTTTCGTGGATGATTATTATTCATATAATTATTATTTTCTATCTCATCGAGACGAATTTGTAGTACGTGTAATGAAGGTGGTGGTATGAAGGGATGAACAACATTATTGAGTATACAAAAAAATTAAGATAATGGTACTTCCTTTTCAGCATTATATAAGATATTTTGAGGAAATAGGTCTTATTAATGCAATAAAATGAAGAGTCTTTCAAGTTTTAATTTGTTTTTATTGAATTTATCATAGCAACTTAGGATTATCTTTATTATACTCGATATGCACTCGAACGTTAAAGTTATCTAGAATCATAAGTTTCGACCATAGTGGGTATTACATGACCAACTGCAATATTTTATTTTTTATTTTTAACGAAATAATTTTATAATATCTGATATATTCACATCGTAAAACAATGAGTCCAAACATGACGTCATTCTTTTGTTTTTAAGCTGGGAAAGAGTATAATAATAATATCTAGAGAAACTACTAGTAATACTAGTAATAGAGAAATAGAGAAAACTAGTATCATTAAAATGCTTTCACTCTGAGGATACTAAACATGAGTACCATTTCAAGATACTTATATAAAAAAAACAGTGGTTCATAGGTTTAACTACACCCATGACATATTCTACGTACTGTGATTTTAAATTAGCTTGATGACTTAAATAAACAATATTTAGTTAAACTTCTTAAATATAAGATATCGTATTAAAGGTAAGATATTATTTACATTTATATTCTTAATATACTTTTTTAATTCTTTTTTAATAAACTTGTGGATTTATGAATTAATATGGAATTTTAGTTTTATTCCCGTAGAATACTTCCTTATAATTGTTCAAAATTTTGTCTTGTAATTACCAATGGCTGATATCATTACAGAAAATTTTATTAATAGTTATTATGAGATAATTTTATTTTATGAGTATACATATTTTCATTACTACTACTAAATACTAAAAATAATAAATAACACGACACAGATTGACAATAAGCATACAATTTACCATTCACGTGATTATAAGCAAATTTGAACTTTTTACAAATTGTGGTTAATTAAGCTCAAGATCGTTGAACTGAATTACTCACCAAATATTACCTAACAAATATCGCCAAATATTCGCAGAAACGCCTGAATTCGATAGAAAACAGACAACGATCTACGCGTTACACCACCAGTGAAGCCACATTCACAATGTTGAAGACGCCACGGTTGAAATCCAGGGTTGAAGAAGCCAAGAATTAGCACTTCACGATCGGAGAATGTAATAATGGATTTCAACAATATAAGGTGGTCAAGGCCAGTGAAGAACGTTGCTGTGCGTTGTCTGCACCTTCTTTGTGGTATTCCAGTATCTTTTTAGTGTTAATTTAATTATAACGAATGCCAACCAACTAAGATTTCAACCTCATTCAGTTTCAGACTTTTATCTCTTATGTCGTTTTTAAATTATCAATATTCTTTAAAATAATAATTATTAATATCCTTAAAACAAATTGAATTTTCAAGAAAAATATCGAATTTAATATTTTAATTTAATTTCGATATATCGTTAAAAATACATTGGTCAAACATATTAATATATCAAGAAAAAAATCCTGTATGTGATGTTTCGATTTTCTTTCAATATTCCTAGTTTCAAATAATTAGCTCAAACATAATGTGGATGGTTGGAGTGGAAATGCTACTTGCGGGTACCAGGTCTCTAGCACGTTGCAAAATATTTACTAGTCTTTGGGTTACACGAACAAATACACACCTGCACAAGAATTTATTTGTCCCCGCGTTATAAAACAAGGGTTTTCTTATGATTACCATCAAAGATTTCATTCGAAGTAACTTCGCTGTTAATCCTTCATTAATAAATTTCTTTTAGATTAAGGGATTTTGGGAAGGTAAATTTTTGCTGTCCGAAGCTTTATGAAGAGCATATTTTCTGTTATGATGTCAATAATGTTACAAAATAGTATAAACTAAAGATATAATAATTTTAGATTCGTCAAAAATTCTGTTAGACTCTCTGAACAATTTCACTTCCCACGAAAGATACATCTCCCGATTTAGGAGTTATGGCTTTGATTAATGTGCTTACGAAGTATATCTACACAATATGACACGCTGTTTATGGAACTGACAATTTAATTCGCATTTTAATAATAATTCAAAGAGAAGGACCCTTCTGACGACGAAGTGCTTTTAATAACTGAAGCACGCTGTTATAATATAAATAGTCCCCGCGCTAATGTTTTCTATTCACGTAGGATATAATTACACGGCCTGCATACGTTCCAGGATCCCTCCCTTCGTCGACTATAGAATGTCGGAGTAGGGGGATGGGCTCAAGTGTGCGATGGGTGTTAAGGGCAGAGAGCGGGGAGGAGTTAAACATCGCTGGGAATGGCTAGGGTGCAGGGCCGAGGGACGGAACCTTGGTCCTAAATTGCAACGGCTCAATCGCATATTTGATGCTCCCTATAGGCTTAGAGTTGGTGACAATGAGTGTCAACAAGAGGGTGTGGATGTCTGCTTCCGTCTAGAACGCATCAGTTTTAAACGCATTTTCCCTCTCACTTGGTTCATCGCAAGAGCTGGGTTCAGACCTTCGATTCGGTGTGTGCATGGGAAACTGAATCTATGGATTTTGACCCACATACACGTGACAGAGGGTAGAGTGTTGTGATGCTGACTGTACAAGGACTATACTCCATGACTCCACAGTCTACCTAGATAGCTTGCTTTCGGGGGTCAAATTGGCCGGAGTGGTATTGACCACATCTCGTCCTTCCCGCTCCGGCGACATCAAGAAATTGTGGAGCTACTCTCCACTACCCTCTATTTCATTATGACGAAACTAACAAAACATGGGAGAGCCTGCGTGGAAATCAGTGAACGCTAGGCTACACAAACCGAATTACATTAGTCACGGCGACCACAAGCGTAAAATAAAATGTAGGAAATAGAAAACGGATATTGGTAAATACTCCTTTGTTAATAGAACCATTGTAGTCTGGAATAACTTACCTGCAGCAACACTTTCGAACTTACCAAAAAGAGTAAAATGTTTCCGCAATCATCTTCTTGCTTCGTTGAAATAGGAACGTATGTGAAGTTCAGTGAGGTGTAGTGAGGTGATTGGAATAGGTATAGAAAATGCTCAAAGTGAAAGTAGTAAAGTGTAGTAATGTGTAGTGAAGTGTACATGATTACTCTCAGCAACTTTTTGGTTTTATGTTTTAAAGTTAAAAGTTCTTTTATTTATGTTATAGCAATTACTTTTACGCTAAAGGTATTGGAGGAGTAATGACATATGTGTGAACATTGAACGTGTTTGATCGAATGAGTGTGTTTGTGTAACTGTTTGTAAGCGAAAATGTGTTTGTGTATGTATGTGAATACACACACATATGAGCCTCATGTTGATAATTAAATCCAATTTCTTCTTGTACCATGTGTAATAATTTTCTAAGCATTTTATTCCCTTTGTGTGTATTTTATAGATATTGATGACTTGTTTTTTAACTTTGTATTATTTTATCATGTATGTATTCTTATCTATATGCCACCGAGCATTGCTCACTAGCAGAGTAATAAATTTCTATTATTATCTGACACAAAAATTGACGTTTGCAAATTTATTATTACTTGTTGATTAATCCGGGCTTTGCTCTCATGATTTTTCTTTTGGGGGCATTCAACTTGTTCATTCCGATATTACTGCCTATTACTGAATACGTTGACCAGAATATTGCGATGCAAATATATTTTATAAGTCGCGCAACATGACTCCCGCTCTCGCCCGGCTGCTACAAATCAGCCTGTAAACTTTGACTGGATCTGCTAATGTGGTGGGATGGTCGCATTTTCCACGATAACAGATTCACCGACCCTTCGTCGTACTTCGATGGTCGATGGGGAAATCTGGGAGGTGTACGCTGGGTTAGTAGATCCTTTGCTCCGATAGACAAACGTTTCCAGAATAATGTTCAGAATTTTCTCTTCTTTCACCCCCGCACCCACACTTTCGGCTCGGCAGTCAGAGCGCGAGTTATATTGCGCGAGTTATAGTAGAGCGTGGTATCGATGCACGGACTTCTGGGTTATGCACTCAGCAAGTATTTAGTGCTCTCTTCTGCTGATTGGAAGAAGTGCGTACTAACAACAATATAATTTTTATACATAAATAAAATCTAATCACATAACAACACTATTTAATAATATATTTATAGTTATACTAGATTTAAAGTTAATGAAAATGGGAATTAAAACCCATAAAAATCACTCACATATTGAATGAAACGGTTTCGGCATTCGGTTTTCTCAGTCACGTAGATATGGGAGAGACTTTTATGTCTTTTATTTCCTATTTTCATTAACTTTTCACATTTTTAATATATATTTGCTTTATATTTAATTAAATTGTGCAAACCTTTGGGTCAAGGGTAAGCGATGAGAAATTGTTCATTGTAGTATGATGGTGTGAAGATGGTGTCCCAAAGTGAGATACTTGCTCTTTTATATTATGACTGTCCGACAAGTCCTGTCTTCTCAGGAGATTTTGTTGTGATACTGTTTACCCTTCTAATTAATTAACTGTGGACAAAAACAGCGCTTTAACATTAAAACACTGAGATGATTTCTTAATTAGTTCGTGAGACATGGCGGATTTTCGCAATAATTCATTTTACTCAAATTCACCCTCTTGTAATCTTAACTTTGGACAATCACATCTTTACGAGTCTTTACAACCCAAATGAAACATCCCTTCAGGATTTCAAGTTCCTATCCGTTTTTCTTTTTCTACATTTATAAAAGTCATTGAAACTTCTATTATATAGAGAAACTAATCTGCCTATAAAAATGGTGGTATTAATGTTTCTTATATCAATATAACGAATAATTTTAAGTTAAACAGAAAATTATTTTTAAAATAAACTCATCGTTTCCCATGCATTAGTGTTCCATTGAATTACATAACCAGAAATGTATTTTTTGACTTCTTAATTAATAAAATATTTCTTGAACTGGTGTAATAAACCATGATATTTTATTCCAGGTTCTCGGATTTATGAAGTTTTTTCTTTATAACCAAAACACTAGATAGACATGCTACTTCGTTGAATTGTAAACATTGAGAATATTGCAGAGAATTTCTCTCTCAATTTGTTACTGACAGAAATTTTAAAATTGAGTCAAGCACATTCTACCAGGAATTCATTTATTTTGTTTCTGAACTTATCTCCAACGTATGACGCGTTTACACTTCATGTTTGAATTAAAAAATTAGCTTAGGATGGTCTTCTTCTGTATTCACTCATAAAATCCTAAAAATTATATTTGATGGATCTCAAAAATGCGATTAGGCTGAATATTCGAGCTGCCATATTCACGTTTTGACACGATGTTGATACTTATTTCATTCGTACACATTTTTAGCTCCAGCATGTTATGCGAGTGACGACATCTAATGAAACCTTTATTATTTGATTTTCTTACAATTATTTTCAATAAAAATATATTTAAAATTCAGTTTGTATGTCTCAATTAGTTTTGTTTATTTCGAAAGTTTTTAGAGGTCTTTGGAATTTCGGGCTTTGACTCGGTTTTTTTCTGGAGCACGGTCACCTTAATGGAATATTTATAAGATGGGAAAACCGGGCAGGATGCAATAGAATGGTCTGGCTACTTTCACGGTATGTGCCTTTAATGGTTTTAAGTTTAACTCTTTGCGGATTTGACCATTTCATACGAACCAAGGAATCTTGAGAGTACAACTTGTCATTTCTTCTGAGTGAAATGAATTGTTTGACCAAAATTTCTTTCGAATATTGGCGGGAAAAATAAAATGAAATTGTTACTTTTAAAACAGTTTTTTGAAAGAAAGTTAAATATTAGAAGCACTATAAATATAGGTTTACTACTCGTACACCGGGAAAAAATTCTTCATTTTAAATATTATTGCTTTGTATTTTTCCTGGTTTATGAAGCAACGTAACTGAGTTCGTATCTGTAGATTTATGGAACATTTTGTAAATTTGAGAAAGATAAAAATAATATTTTTCTTTTTCCCCTTAACCACTCTCAGTAATACTTCCACAAATAGAAATGTTACCAAAATTTTGAATATATGAAAATGAATATTTTGTTATGTCTATGAACTCGTTACAATCCTTTATTAATCCTTCTTTTAATTGATCATAGATCATCTGATCCCCCATGTCATTTCTGGGTTTCGTTACTATAATTAAGCTTGCATTCCGGATAGTGTTATCAAATTTCGTAAAATAGTGTTCAACGATCTAGATGAAACAGCGTTCTAAACTCTGTCAAAAAGTCAGGCATTTTTCGTGAGCGCACTCCGCGGGAAATTGTAGTTCATGGAGCTTGGTTGTTAGAAGTGTCCTGTGTGTGTAATGACATAAGATTTTAAATTTTTCGTCAGAGCTATGCAAACGAAACTCTGTCTCCTCCAAAATTCTTCGGGTGACACAAGGTCTTCAACATAGAACGACAAAATGAACAATGCCTTGGACAAGTTGACACAGGACCAAAATGAGCTACTTGTGAAAGCAGTGTCATCAGTCCGAGATATCAGTGTCAAAATTATCGATACTCTTGGGATCCAAAAACCAATTTGCATTGCATTGTTCCTAAAAAATCAGCACGTAATAAAAATTCGTGCGTTACCCTCTAACCTTTCTGCGTTATAGACGAAGGAGATTTTGTATACGAAGAAGGGTACAATAACAAAACAGAAATACAAATTTACAAATAAAATACATACATAATATAAATTAACTGTTACACATAAAATAAACATCTTAAAATTCAAATAGAGTCATAAGAAAATATCTAAGTGGGGAAGACATTAATCTAGTGTAATACATGGAAAAATAAAAATAAATAAAACTCTGGAATTCATTTTTACTTAGTAACTTGTTTGCTCCCTTTCCGAGAGTTCTTGAATTTAAGAGAGGTTGCTGAACCTTATAGCGCTCGCACGATATCCGCAGGTAAATTGTTCCAGTCCCTGATTGATCTATTGAAAAAAGAATATTTTCCTATGTCTATTTCTTTTTGTTTCCTTTCCCCAATTTTGAAAAAGTGATCTAGTTGTTGTTTTTTTACTAATCGCGCTTTAACATCTCGACATGCTGGCTCGTTTTGAACAATTCAAACAGACACCCTAGTCGCGCTCTTTTTATGGGAATTAGGTTAGGTTATATTTTTGTGTAATTATTCGCGTTATTGTCCATGTTTATGAATTTAATCGCGTTTTTCTGATTTTTCTTCAAATTTTTCCACTTGATATTTTCTATATGTACCCCACCCTGTCGATGGATATTCCAGATGAGCCTGGTTTCAATAAAAAAAATTCCCAAAATTTTGTTCCTTTGACAGAGGGTAGGACAGAGGGTGCACGTCTATGAACTTTATTTTTACACAAATTGATTACATTTTTATCTCCAGTATCATGAGATATATAAGACAAAATAAGTAAGAGTAAAATGTATCACAAAAACTAAAAAAAATGAATAAATTGGTGTTAGTCTCACCGCGAAGAAACGGATAAATGATGTGTTGAATGAAAATGGGAGGCGAGACAGAGGATCTCCCATTTTCTTGCAATATTACATCATTTTATAATTCTCTGAATCAACGAAAAATGTTTCAACGATTACATCGTCATCAGTGGCTAAAAATTCATGACGAAAATAAACTAAATTATATGCAAATTTGACAAATAAATTGAAACAGTAGAAAATAAATAAAAACTATATTATGAACCAAAATAAAAGTTAACACATTACAAACACGTAACAAATTAAACAGTTATTTACTCATCCAGGCAACGGGAATCATGCGATTCGATGAAAATTTTTCCGTAGAAGATTGATTACTTCCAGCATCATTACAAGAGTGAGAATTTCTGCTACTATGCAAGAAAACGACGGTTGTTTATCTATAACTACTCCCAAAAATTGCTTATGTTCCAGAAACAGAGGTCGGCTATGCGGACTCAGTGTGGAATGAAATGTAGTTGTGTACAGATAGCAACTTCTTAGCGTGAATTCATGAGGCTGCGTTGTATCTTTTCCGCATCGCGAACCACTGCTGCTTTCTGACTCACCCTCCGAAGCCAAATATCTCCAAATTAAGGAATATGTTTTACTTCATTAGATTTCATGCGGCCAACGTCCTGCGGGAAGCACTAGCAAAGCACCAGTTGCTCAGGCGTATTACGTGACTGCGGTTCTGATTCATATACGTCGGCCATCCGAGACCTAAACCTCCATTTGGTAAATATCTAGATAAAGGAAATGGAATGTTACTAGAGAACTATTGCGCATATTTCATTTATAATGGTGGTGACTAAAGGAAGATGTTTCAATTTTTTTTGTTCAAATTATTTGCATATTTTTCTTGGTTATTTCGAGGAAGACAATTTTTTCTAAGACGTATAACTTTTACTTCGAAATTTTATGACTGGCGTAAAACGCTAGTCAAACCCTTAATTTTTCAACATGGCACTCATCACACAGTTGACTTTTGGATGTAAACCAAATATAGTTTGATTCATCAAGAAAATTAATTCTAGCAAAACATTTTTTTAGAAAACATTACCTCATTTGTCTCATACTTTCCTAACCAAAAACTATTTAATGTAATACATATTATAGATCTAAAGTGGCACACTGAGCCCTTCTGATTTCACAGAATTTGATATCTCTACGATGAAGGTGAAAATGTTTTCGACGGAACGTACTTCAATTGAGCTTTATAAAAACGATAATAGCATGAAAACATTTCTTCCACTGAGCACCCGATAAAAAATTAAATCGTGGGAAACCCAAGGAACCAAAAATTTCGAATTTCTAAAAATCCTTCCTTAGTGTGTGGTACTGCGTTACAAAAGACACGCTTTGCCCAAATTTTATGTTACTAGCTTCAAAAGTTTACGCTCTGCGTTCATGAATGAGTCAGTCACTTATATATAGAGACTGGATAAGAAAAATATGTTAAACTGCTAATATCTAAAAGATAAGTATTACAGTACAGTAAAATAAGTTTCTCGTTATACCATGTATCTCTATTTAAAAAATATTATTAGTTTCCAATCTTGCCTTTTAATTTCAATGTCTTTCGAGAACTGAGCAAGGATTTACGACTATTTGAAAAAGAAAACAATTGAATTAGAAGAGGTCATTCTCCAATATTTTGTTAGATAATCTTTGTGATTTCATTGCTTTATAATGAATTTCCTCAAGATCAGAGAAAATAACTAACACCGACCCTATGTAAAATGAGTCATAAAACTCATGGTTTGCATTGAATTTCTTTCTGTAAACTCAAAGCAAAAGCTCAACAAGTTCAACATTCGAAGTCTGAAACTTGCGCTTCAGAACACACAGAAGCCAAGTTTTTTTTTTTCAATTTATTCTGCACAAAGGGTCAACGTGCATTGTCCCGTATTTCATTTTTTTCTTTCTGTATAGCTTCTCGTATGAAAATTGCGAACTCACGCCCAAGCCGCTTTACCCAGGATTTACAACCAGCTCGTTCTTTTATCCCATTGACATTGGAAATAGGGAACGCTCTGCTGCTGTCGATATGGCCAGCGAGAAGCGTTGGGCACGAGCGTGGAGTAGAGCGAAGGAGAGGCGAAAATGCCTGACCCGAAATTACCTTTCGTTAATAATTCATCATGTGGGATATGAAAACGCGTGTAAAAGGTACATTTTTGAAAATTAACTTAAAATTTATTGAAATATAACAGTTCATCTTGTTTCCGTATTTTTTTCTTTTTTTATTGTAACCATATTACAACTCTTCCCGATCAGAGTCGATACCGAACCTTTAAAGTTTATAATAAAACATTTAAAGATTATGATAATCTACTATTTAATGTAATTTTATTATATAATTACAATATATCTTCATTTGATGACAAACTATTCAAATGTAAATTCTCTTATTCTTTCAAAATATTGTAACTTCTCTCAAAATCATAAATTTTGGGACATACCGACAAGGAAATTCGAATTATCAGACGGAAGAGTTGGAGGATATATTTGAATTATAACTGTAATAATAAATAAATATTTTTTTAAAAATTATTGTAAAAAAAGCAGTACAAAGTGCGTATGACAACGTGGATGACAATATACTAATTTACTCTCCGAAAGCAAGCAAGGACCATCCCATCAATTCCAATCAAGGGCCCTAAAGCAGAGGCGGATTGAAAAATTTCAGCAAAAATTTCTAGAAAAGATAAAAAGTTAGCTACGAGTTATAATGCTAATAGAACATCAACATGTTTGTAGTTTAACACAAAAAAATTGTTTTACATGTATGAATTATTATCGAACTATAGATTATTCTGAGTACAAGGTTTACAAATCATAATAATTGAAATAACACTAAATTCACGATTTCTTGTCTCTATAAATGCTCCCGTACACAAAAACCTAGAGAACTTGTATAAGAAATCCGCTTCTATCCGAAGGAAAACCAGAGTAAAAACCCGGGCCAGGAAGGGGCTACAGAATTAATGTACACAACCGTGCCAAAGTTGAGTACACATAATACTAAATTAATATGAGCCATACGGCAACACAATCATGGAAGAAAATAGTTTTTGAAATTGTTATAAGTTATTTAAAATGTGCTACAGCAATGGCATGATAAAGTACAAGACGAACTTAACTTTTATTAAAATCAATAAAATTCTTTTACAGTGTAGAAGCAATGGTGCAGGAGGTAGTTTTTAACCGCGGATTTGAAGAGATTCAATTTCATAATATCTTTTATATTTTTTGGCATGGAATTATATAGAACGATTCCCGAAATATATGGTCTTTTTTTGGCAAAGAGTGGTTGACACTCTAGGGCGATGAGTATTATTACCATTCTGAGTATTGTGTTCGTAAACGAGACTGTCTCGTACGAAGCAAGGGGGGTCTTAATTCGGTAATTCGGTCTTAACAAACACGACCGTTTCTTCAATATAAATGCAAAGAAGTGTTGAAATATTTAATTCCTTGAATAAAGGTTTACAAGAGATTTGGGGGTGAGATTTACAAATTATCCAAACTATCCTCTTCTGAATTCTGAATGTTTGAATGCTCTGACCGGAATTGCCCCAGAAGATAATGCCGTAACGTAAATGTTTGCAAAATATACGCAGCGGGAAATTTGTAAACTAACTACGTTAACTAAGATTCGGAAGGCGTAACACAATTTGTTTAATTGGGAATTAAGATTGTGA
Organism: Laupala kohalensis; assembly: GCA_002313205.1. Taxonomy (NCBI): domain Eukaryota; kingdom Metazoa; phylum Arthropoda; class Insecta; order Orthoptera; family Trigonidiidae; genus Laupala; species Laupala kohalensis. The sequence continues at coordinate 1,789,974 of NNCF01126744.1, read as the reverse complement.
ACGTGACAATTCCATTTCAGGTTGTCTTGAATATAGAGACCTAAGAATTTTGTATTCGTAACAGTTTTTCTGATACTATTGTAAAATGACATAGACACTGTATTGTCAGTGTTTAGAATGAGACGATTTGCATGGAACCGAGTCGAAAGGTTAAACAAAACGTTTTGATCGTTGGCGTGTTTACAGAGTAAATTAGTGTCTTCAACAAAAAGAACTATTTTCTAATCTGATGTGACAGATGACACGAAGTTTACATACCATAAAAAGAGTATGGGGTCAAGAATTAAACCTTGGGGTACTCCGCAAGTAAGAGACTTTGATTCTGAATGACAACGTAGAAGTATTTTATTTTTAGTTTAGGATATTTCGACCTGCTAATATCTATCTTTTAAATAAGAAATTAACCATTGATGTGAAAGTTCACAAATGCCTAAAGAATTCAATTTTGAAAGGAGAATTTCGTGATCGATGACACCAAATGCTTCGGATAAATCAAGAAAAACACCCTGAGGATTTTCTCCACGGTCTAGAGATGTTGAAACATCGTTTAAGAAAATATGGCGCTTGTAGTGGAAAAGGATTTCCTAAAACTGAGTTGATCGTCAGAGATATTATTTTTTTATACAAAATCTAGAACACGCTTATAGAACAATTTTTCTAAAATTTTTGAGAAAGAGGATATTGGTCGATAATTTCCAACATTAAGTTTGTTTCCTTTCTTGTGTAAAGGTTTCACTTTAGCTCTCCACCTCTGCCGATAAAGTACTATTAAAAATATTTATGAGTGGATTTAAAATTACGTTGGACGAAAATTTAACAAACTCGGGTGTATCATGCCGATTGAAAATTTGTTTTTTAATGAGCTGATGATTCTCATGACTTCACTGGCGTTAGTTTCGAAAGTGAACATAGAATTGGGTACGTGGACGGATATAATTGGAGGACATTGATATGGAGATATTGAGTTCGTTATTTTACATACTTCTGAGATGTAAGAATTAAACAAATTTGTGATGTCCTGAGGATTTGTTACGATTTTGCCATCGTTAGTAGAGAAATATTTTCTTCGCGATTTTCAGAAGTTGTGTAATTTTTAATAATATTCCACATGTCTTTCGTCCGGTTGTTCGATTTTAGTACCTGCCAGTCGTTTTCCATAACTTTAGCTACATAGAATATTTTTCTAAGAATAGTCTTATATTTACGAAATTATAGTATTAATTAAATTAATTAATATATTATTAATTATNTATATATATATATATATATATATATATATATATATATATATATATATATTATTAATTAAACTTTTTTATCATAATTATTATAAATTATACTTTTTATTTGAAATATAGTAACAAATAATCAAAACATTTTGATTTTTCTGGAAAAGGGTTAACGGATGTTGTAGAATTATGTCTATCCCGATTATGTCAAACGTTTCTACGAAAGAGCGCACGCTCAATAACTACAAAAATGAATAAGACACTGTTAAATTGTTATTCGTAAAATCCGAACTTTTTTCCTGTGATATTTTCCTAAGAAGAGCAACAGTAACATACATTGTTTTGATATGCAAAGTTGTCTCATAGATCATTATTGATTTTATAAATTAGCTTCACTTGTATACTCGAACAATTGTGAAACTAAAATTAACATTTTAATGATACATAGAAGAATTTAATGTTCTCAAAAATGATTCACGTAAATTGTTACTACCCTTTAAATAAGTATCATTGTTTCATGGTTTAAGACGATCATATAATAATCTTAGAGAGTTTTATTTTTTCTTGGGAGTGATCTATGTATTGTTGATCATTCAGTATTATTCAGTACATGTGTAACATTGTGGTCAGTATAGATTTTGAAATAACATTTTCAAGCACTGTGCTCGCCGGAAATACCGAAGGCGATTAAGAGCCATGCCCGTCGCCGCCCAAACAAGGAAAGGTGCGCGTTAAGACCTCTCGTATTGTGAAGAGGCAGATCCCCCTTCTACTTCTGAAAAACTGAGATGAACGCCCGGAGAAGGAAAATGAGTGTGTATGGAATATTTCAGCAGTTGACAGAAATAGTGTTCATCCGAAAAGGCAGTTTTTCTCGGAAGCTGAGGAGTGACCAAGCCGAGGTGGGGTGTTGGGAACGGGTTAAGAGATAGTCACGTGACCTCCGCCTCAATATATATTGGAGGGATTTCAGCTCCTAAGTGACTTTTATACTGGAGGCTTTCTGACTTTGAGACAAGTGCGAAAGTGTATAGAAGTACGCAAATTATTTAATATGTAACTTGGTTAGTTTGGTCGTCAGACCACTGAGAATTGCTGCGGTAATTCTCTTACCTGCTATAGGCGCGAATAACATGGCTTGGAACAGTTATTTATTGCGAGATAGCAACTTGGAACTTTTTGAACTTCGGATAATCTGGGTAGATTTCCGAATTCATAACACCAGTAGTTATAACTGTCNCACCAGTAGTTATAACTGTGTGTAACTATTGCTTTTAGATAGCAATATCAAGTAATAACAAGTTCAAACTTGTATTTATGATTTGCGAGTTTGTCTACATTTGTAAATATTCAGAGCTTTATTTAATTTGAATTAAATGTTATATTGTTATTACTCGAGTGTTTGATTGCTTGGTGAAACCAAGCTGGTGGTAGCGAACTCTACCATAAAGGTTGTGGTTTATGGTTGAATCCCGCTTCTCCACAAAAAGATTACGCACATCGCATATGGGCTTGTGGTGTGCTGGTACAACATATCTTTACTGAAAATGAGTATGTAGTATTTTTTATAATTAAACAAAATGTGTCATATGAAAGGACCACTTTTCCCGCCTCTTTCTTCCCATCGCCCCCATTGCCTGTGCTTGAACCACCATTTTCCTTCCGAACCGCAAAACCGCAACTTCCGGAGATAAGCCCTTATCAGCTGTTATCCGTGCTAGAACCGCCATAAGTACTCTACTTGTAGAGTACTTATAAAAATATGTTTTTGAAGTAAATAATTATGTTGTTTATGATACATCAATAAGTCTTAGACGTACTACAAGCATGAATGACATGCCATCCTTTAAGCTTCTCAAAAATGAAATTTTACGAACAAAATCTTTCATATTTGTATGTTTCTCCGATTATATACAATATATCCATGTGTTATATACAAAGAAATATGGTTCAAGATATTATTTTTCGATCTTAATGAATTAAGTTTCCAAAAATAATTTTTCAGCTTCATGTTAATATCGTGTGACGTATTAATATTGTACATAAATAAATCTGAAACAAAGTCTGTTACTAATTTGTCTTAAAGAAGTTTGGAAACAAATACATGAAATGAATTTGAAATGTGAAGTAAAGCCCTCGACTTAGCTTGTGAGATTTACTCCTTTTAAGCAACTTTTTAAATAATTCGGGTGTTTTGAAATAGATCAGAGAAAAGACATGTTTCTGAAATAGAGAAGCAAAAGTAATTTTTTGTATAGGAAACTGCGCCTTTACTAATTAATGGATATTAATGAGCAATGTGTCAAAATACTCTCATTAATCCGTTAACAATCGAATGTATGAAAAATATACAATACATAAATGAAAAGGATATTGATTTCAAGTTACCTTGTTAATTTATTGTCAATATAATTTCAGTTATTTTCTATTAAAACAATTTCCACTGCTTGCTTTCATATCACACTGATATCGCATCCTTTTATCTTACCAGTATTTAATTTCCTTAGTAAGTAAACAAATGGTAACTGCAAGCATTTTTTTATTGCGTTAACGCTTTTATAAAAATATAAATGAACAAGAAAATCTTTCAAATGGTAATTTCACTACAGTAAATATGATTTTTGAATTAGATTTTCTCAATTAGTTTAGGTCTTTCAATTGTACAAATGATTGGACTGTTGTATTGAGTCAAATTGCAATATGTAATTAAATTTTTCTACAAAAATTATTTCAAATGGTTGTCCCATTTTTGTTTGTTTTTGCCAACCATTGCCAACCAGTGCCAACAAAATTAAATATTTGTTACAACACGATCGCTGCTTTGAAAGTCCCTCGGGCTTAATACTTAGAACATACAAGGAATTGGCCCCTGATATTAAATATTGATTAAATGTAAAAAAATAGGAAAAATATTTAACATATATAATTCAACTTATTTTTACATTGTAATATAAATTTTTTGTCATCAATTAAAATTACATTTAATTGCCATCAATTAAAATACTAAATTTAAAAATTACACTAAGCTACTTTTACGACAGATGGCCCTAACAATAGATACCCTTTATCACAGCTTGCTAAACTGTTATGTACGTCTGTTGTTACTCTGTTATCTCAAATCCTGTATTGACTTCTTATGTCATTACCCTGCACTCCCACTTACTTCAAAAATATCGTAGTTTCACCCTTCTTTTCAAGTTTTAGAAGTTGCCTAATAAAGATAGTTGGGATGCTTCATGCCTTAAAATCTTCAAATGTGCATACATGTGGCATTTAATGCTATATAAGTTTTATTTAGATATGAAAATACATTTCAATGCATTTTTGTGTTACCTTATTATAAATTTTAATTGGATCTTTGTGAGGAGACAGGAGGAAGATGTGAATTCTGTGTAACGGATTAATAGAAACACATTTTAATGCAATTCGTACCAAAAAATTTAACAATTCAAATCTTCTTTTTTAATATTCAATTCAATTATTTTAATACTTAACTCAAAAATATTTTAAATAATCTTTTATTTTCATCTTTGTCATACATGTGGTGTAACCCGGTCTTTTGTTTTCAAACAAAGCAAAGCGATAATTAAACATACGTATAACAATCTTTTTTCATCGGGGTATTGTTAATTATCAAAGTTTGTAAACAAACAGCTTTGTTAATTAACCTAATTTTGTCAGAGTGGAGTCTTTCTTTCCTTTCTACAGTTGAATATACATTTGTCATATACAGTCACTTCACGCTCCTTCTGACCCCGAGTGAACATATAAGCAGCCTAGTTCGCTAAGGCAACTTTTGATCGTATCGCATCTAGTATAAAGCAAACAAGTTTTCATTTTTCCACCGCTGTGTTTACCCCTCCTTTCACCTCGAACAATCATTAAGAGAAATACTTCAAGATTTATTCATCAATTCAAGAACTTCTGTTGATTTTGTCACTTCATTGAATTCATTTTTCATAAAAAAGATTCGTTTCAAAATATAAAGTTGGTTGTTCCTCGAACACGCTTAATCATAAGTCAAGCACATACTTTGCCTCAAATTTTTTTTCTCATTTCAAGGCTGCATTGGCAAAGGACGAAGTTGGTCTTTTGCTTCTATTAAGAAATAATCCATCTGTCCTTCTTTAACACATGAACAATAATGTTATTTTTCTAAAATAGTACTTTCTACTACATGAAGAGTACATATATCTTTTCGAAATTGATGCATTTTCGGATTGTCTCTCTGCGATGCAAAAGTTAAAATTCCGAACAGCGTGCGTCTAGTAATCCGTATTCGGAAGACAACACCAAGCGTCTTTTGCCAACTCCTTTTTTTCTCAACCACTCCCCAAGTTCAATTTCCGTTGTGGAACGCTGTACGCCTTCGGTAGATCCTTATTTGTGGATATGTGTGAGGCACTCCTCCACGTAAAAGAGTTCAATTGTTGAATTAAGAGGAAATGTCACTTCCTTCAATGATAATTTATTTTTTTCTTTTAAATTTGTTTTCTGTGATTTTGATTACAATTTTGGACCTAATCGGTTTTTATGTTATGTCTGGAGTCACTCACACAAAGAAGCTTAGTAAATGTTTTCCTTTCATATACCGCAACCAGCAAGAGCCGAGAAAAGATGGAACGAATAAAAGTCAATATAATGATTCACAGTATTCGTACTTACATCTTCACATTGTCAAACAAAGGTTCATCTTCAAAACGGGGTCAGTTAGTGGCGATGATTAGAAATTCAATTAAAAGGAAAATTTTTGGTTTTCTTTGGCGTTTCTTTTTCAACTAAAATGTTTTATATAATTAACAAAAATTAACTAACAAATAGTACTTCAATCTCGGATTCTGCACCCTGCTGGTTATTATTAAATTTGACGAGACAGTGCGGTAAAATAATTGTAACATATTTGAAGATTTAGAAGTCGCAATAAAAACGATGTTGAAAACTCTAGACCGTAGTCGAGATGAATCGACGTAAAGCAATTCGAAACGTCCAAGAAAAGGAGGGAATGCGTTTGGTTTGGGTAGTCGTAGACGACGAAGCGTTCGTTGGGTCAATGCATGCGTCGACGGCGGTGCCGCGTTGCGGTGCGGTGCGGTGCGGTGCGGTGCGGTGCGGCGCGGCGCGGCGGGCACGGAGCAGAGCGGAGCTTGCTTTGCGGAGAAAGCGAGTTGCAAAGCGTGCTCCGTTAATGGAGGAGTTTGCGAACCTCACGGCTGATGCGGTGGCGGCGTGGAAGCAAGGGCGCAGGCCGACCAGCAGCATCACCTTAGTGAAGCGAGCGGCTGGCAGAGGCCAAACTGCAGCAGCCATTAGCACGACCGGTGGCGGAAGCGGCTTCGGAATGAACAGCTTTGTTTCCCGACCGCTCACGCGCTCCGAGTTTTTGGCTGAAGGGGAAGTGAGGGACAGAGAACACAAAGATACATGTAGAACTTCCAACTGAGAGAAACTTCTGCATGAACTAAGGAACTACAGTTTATAAATGTCAGAATTTTTCATTATTTCTACAATGATTTATGGATGTATTTAAGTGAATAACTTGCACTAACTATTTGTGGTTAGTTTTTTACCGCTTATTTGTAGAGAATTTTGATCATACAAGATTATCATCTTCGGTGAATGAATTACACGATTTTTATAATAAGTGTTACCAAACATTTATGAGATGTATTTTTTTTCTGTGGTCGTACATTGAAGTTATTTCGTCACACGTGACAGCTATTTTAAAAAAGACGATAAAGAAAAACCGAACTAATTTCTAATTTTGTAGACACGCACAGTAAATTGCTACAATCATTGAATAATATATTTTGGTTGGTACAGTTTATAATTTAGATTCATGATCAACATGAATAATTATTTTATTTTAGTATAATTTATCTACTTAGTTACACTCACTGGGATAGCTACCTCCCGTCTTAGAAACCCCATTCGAAGTCTATATTTAGTTGTATTAATGAATTATATTAATTATTGGTAAAAAACATTCCAATTGAACATATTGCCTATTTTCAATGGAGAATGAGCCAATAAAAAGCATTTAGCATACATGATTATTCGGAAAAGTCTTTCTTTTTTAGTAGGATCTAATACCATCTAATGTTTTGACATAGTATTATCTAATGTTTTGGCCTTCTCAACTATTACATTCCTTTTTTTAAAATTCTGATTACAAAAAATGAAAATACTTGGAAGCCAAATATTTAATTTTCATGCAATTTAGATCTTTTGGGATATTGTCCTTCATTCCGAGCTTCGGTCTTCGGCTCTTGAAACCAATGTTTTATATTGATACAGTTTTTTTAACAAATCCCTCCTCGAACATACGACACACGTACTCAAAGCAACCCAATCTCATGGCTTTGTTGTAATTTACAATATTTCGGAATTTGATGAGTTTATTACGTTCGGTATTGTTTCTATTTTCCAGGTATCATGAGATTGATATCCATTTGTTCAAATATCTTTCTTTCAAATACTACAAGTTTTATCATTCCTGTTTTAAGTATAATTGAAGCGCTGAAACCAAATATGGCATTAGCTTTAACCATATTTAGTGGTAACCACTCTCATTTCGAAGGTAGAAAATATTCTGTGACTTACTTTATAAAACTTTTACGTGCGGATGTGCGTGTCAGTAAACACTTCAAAAGCTTTTGCATGATATTATTGAATAAACTTTATTTAAACAGTCGCTGTATATATTGTTACGTAACAACAGTAAACACTCTTTACCAATAAAAAGTAAGTAATTTTTTAACTTACCTTATCTATTATTAAATATTACAAATTTATTAAAACAATTAATGGATGGTTATGCTGTAAGTAAAAACGTATAGCTGATAGAGAAAAACTGATTCGAAATTTGGAATCAGCATCCCAAATACAGCTATAAACAGTTGAAAAACTCTAGACACCAAAATTTTTCCTGCAGGCCTTTGTTATAAACAAAAACATTCATAATAATACTGCATGTTCTGATTTTCTGTTCAGTGCAGGTGACCGTGCTGAATGGCACATCTGAAGGCGTGACTCCAACGATTTTCTGGATTATTAAGTCTGTCCATCAATGTTTAATCAAGGCCGACAAATGTACAGTCTATCCCCAAAGTCCGAGGAATCAGCTATTATCCTAATAAATTAGTAAAGAATTTTTTATTATGATGCAGACATTGATGGCTGAATTCGTCATTAAAATTTATTTTGAAGCTGTTCCCTCGCAAGGTGCCAGCTCGGATTTATAACAATGAAAACATGGTTCAATAGCTCGAAAATCCATTTTAATAGATTGTTGTTGGAGAATTTGACTAAAAAGTTTGAAAATTAAAGAATTTATGCTTCTTTTATTTTTTTAGATTAATTTTCGATAACCATTGTACACGAAGCTTTCAGTCTACTGCGTTCTCTGAGTAACTAAGCGAGTCATGTGAATTAACGAGGCAGAGTTTCCTGATGAATATTTAATGATTCTTCATTTGGAAACCACGCACTTCGTAACTGGACACACTGGAGTTATTTTAGAAACGCAAGTTTTATTTCAAAACCTGACTGAAAAAAGTCAAGGAACGCAGAACAAATGTAGCTGCAAGTTCAGTCTATTCATTAACATTGGGTTGTTAAATGTGAAACTCAGGAAATAGTGAAATGAAACTTGGGGACCAATTTATAAATCCTCTGGTGTTTACTAACATTTTATTTAATATCAGGATGATATCTAATTGCTCAGATGGTAGAGATGAATATTTTTATAAGGAAGAAATAAAATGACCGAGTTCTATATAAGGGTATTTTTACAATATAAAAAAAAAAAATTAAACACACTATTCTGTGGACCTCACTGTGCACGTCGATAATTAATATTACACAATAGAGTTTAAAAGTCTTACAACATTGGATTTCAAAAATTGTTAAAAGCACTGAGTAAAATCTTGAAATAACTTACAAATTTGAAAATTTACGACGCCATGTCGTCTCGTGTTTAGAAGTATCATCAGGTGGCAATTACATAACCATAACCATGATTCCATTATTATTGTCTTAGAAGTGAAGATTATAATAGAGTAAAATTATTTACAATACAAAAAAACAAACCAACATATAATTGACATGATGCTTGGAAAGTCAACATGTCTCCACCTGGAACAAAAGAAAAAGGCGAAGCGGCAGAATCACGGTTCATTTGAATTAGTGGTTTCAGCGCATATTACTATTTCTCTCATGTCCCTCACATAGCTTAGGAACTGACCCAGGGACTGCACTACAGATACTCTATTGTCCCTCGTTATCGCAATGGCTAAATCTACGTTAATGTGATAATTTTGGTATCCACCAGCTTGGATAAAAGTTCGTTTTTGAACTGTTTTCGGGTACGTTAGTAAAATGTGAATTCAATCTTCATTTTGTTCGCCGGAAAGTGGGCAAATAGAGTCTTCATCCCCCCTCAGTTTTCTTAATTTCAACCCTCCTAGGCGAAATCATCCGAAACCCGATCGTTCTTTTGATTTGAGACAGTCACTCTATGGTTTTCTGCCCCATTGCCCAACTACTTAGGTTTGCACGTTTGCAGTTTTCCAGTCTGTTAGTTTCTATTTCACGACGGTATGAATTTTGGAGTTTTCTCTTATTATCTTTTAGATAGTTTAACGAAGGACTATTCCGACATACACAACTGATTCCTGCTTTCTGAATTACATTAATTTGCCTGCCCCATTTTCCTTCTGAATTACAGTGGTAGGACTGAGTTACAAATGGGTTCCTGGTGCCTTCCCTTATCGAAAGCCAGTATTTAATTGCTCTTAATTGGAGAGTTAGTTCAATAGGAAGCAACCCAAATTTCCATAAAATGCCACTGTTTTCTGTGCATAGAGCAATGCCCGTTACTATTTTAAGATATTTCGTTTGAAGCGAATTTAAAATATCGTTATCCCCAGCGCCCCATATTTCCGCTCCGTACGCTATTTCCGGGATGAGTAGAGACTGAAACATTTTATCCATAAATCTTGGTGCAATTTCAGGAATTGTAATTTTTTATTTTGTTATTGTACTTAAAATGTATTTGCCTTTTTGTCGAGCTTTCTCCTTATATCTCGTCCAAGTTACGTTCATGCACATAGTTACTCCTAAATATATGTATTCTTTAAAGTTTTCTAACGTTTCTCGTTTATACGACTAAATTTCATTCTTACTGTAGACCCACCCATGTTTTAATGTCATGGTTTGTGTCTTATTAACGTTAACTTCTAGTTTCTTTGTTTGTTTCTTCGCAGAAAATTTCTATTTCATCTAAACTTCTTTGTAAACCTGCTTGTGTTTTTGAGAAAATAATCAAGTCGTCGGCAAAGAGGAGTGCTGATATTGAGATATTTTCATCTCCGATCCTGGGTGCATTTGCATTTACCGTGGCTAATCTATCTACGAGCCCATGTATGAATAGTATGAATAGAAGTGGGAAAAGTATGCAACCTTGCTTTACATATCTTTCCACACAGAATGTATGTTACACAATCTAATTCTAATCTCACGCATGCCGTGTCTGATTTATACATCCCTTGAAGCAATTTTAGAAATTTTGTGGAGGTTCCTTTACTTTCTATAATATACCAAAGTATTTCCCTATTAACGGTATCGAATGCTTTTTCAAAATCCACAAAAGCACAAAATAGCTTACCTCTTTTCATAGAAATCTCTTAGATTGCGGTGAACCTCACCGAGGAGTTTAGTCTCTACGAGACCACCTCAGAGGTCTTTGGGTTTCACAAGTTGAATGAGAATGGTAGACAGGCCCGGGAGGCGAACGGGATGGCGCAGTCGGTAGGCGCATGAGCGTGTAAAGCTCAAGGTCCCGGGTTCGAATCCCGGTCCCGTCTCCCATTTTCATTCGACGTAACATGATTTACCTCTTTTCACGGAAGTCGCCTTTTCCGCCATTGTGGTAGTTATAAAAATGTTGTCTACTGTACTATAGTTATTTCTGAATCCTTCTTGCAATGCTGCCACTTTTCCTTCTTTTTCTATCCATTTATTTAACCGTACATGAAGAATTTTGCAAAAAATCTTAGCTATTGCATTAATTAAAGAAATACCTCTACAGTTATTAGGATCGTTAACGTCACCTTTGTTTTTATAAATTGAACAAGAGTTTACTAGAGTTTATTTCCTTTAAAAATTCCACTGGAATACCATCAGAACCTGTTGCTTTGCAAGACTTCAAATTTCGTACCACATCTTTTATTTCATCAATATTTATTTCGCGGTCTAAATCTGTCACTATTATTTGGTGTTTGATTACGTGGTCCGTCCGTTGTATACACTGATTCTGGGAAAGAAGTTGAGCGAAGTGCATTTGACAACATTTCGCCTCTATACTGTTCGTGCAACTACGTCTACATCTTAATTTATTTATAGTATCCCAATATTTGGAACATTTTTACTGTGAATAATGCTTGCAATTATTTCCGCTTCCGAATTGTGTCATTGTTGCTTAGCTGTGTTAATTATTCTTTTATAGTTTTTTCTCAAGTGTACGTATTTTTGTCGTAAGCTTTGCCGTTGGTTTCCCGTGGTTGCCAACGGTGCTCAATGATTCGATAGTTGCAGTATACTTAAAAGATACTTTACAACTAAATTAAATAATATTAAAGAAGCACTAAAGGATAATAAAAAATGCTATTACCATACAAATAAAAAGTAAATAAAATTACAATCGTTTTAAGTTCAAAAACAAAGATTGTCAAAATTAAAACTGCAACTATCTATTTAATGAGAGTGAATACCAGGGTATTGTATGCACAACCCACGGCTCTACTTAAGGGGCATTTGAAAGACGAACAGGCAAAAAGCCTCGCCACATATTTGTACATAATTAATAATTTTTGTAAATAAAGCGCCCTATTGAAATTGAAATTGAAATTGAATTACTATTATTGGAAACGTTATGAACAACATTGGTATTAATATGAATTTTTTTTAATGGACAGATGTTTAAGACTATAATGTAATAAATATACATAAGCACTAGAATGGTTTTCTGATTCCCGCTTAATGGAAAGGTGGTTAAATTTAGTATATGCCAGTGAAAAAAAAAATATCTAGGCGAGAGTTTTTGCGGAAAGATGTTTGTAACCGTTCAAAATGAGATGTTTTCATATTACATTATTTTCATTGGTGGAGAGCACAACTTCATAATCTGCCGTAGAGGATGACATATTGCTCGCAGACATCGTACGACGGAGGAAAATCAGGAGAACTCCACCGAAGTGATTGTGTATGATAAGTATGAGAAGTTAAGTGAAATAATAAATTCTTAACGTGAAAAATTGAATATTCTCTTGTATAATAAAATAAAATGCAGTTTTTCTCCCCTATGAGATAATTTCATATGAATGTTTAACTTCGTTATTAAAATCGTTTCTTATTATTTTTATTGGAGAGAGATAAGGCTTATCTTTTTCAATTTAATTGTGCATTCTTGGTAATTGTGGAGCTTTAGCAACATTATCAAAGCATGATAAATTAAAAGTCGTTTTCATGTTGCTCATTTCTTTATTGGTATTAGAAAGCTTTTTCGGCTGCATAGCAACCATCATCAGTAACATACACTGAGTGTTAAGGGATATTTTTGGCGAACATTCGCCAAATATATTCCTTAACACTCAGTTTCATGTTGCTCATTTCTTTATTGGTATTAGAAAGCTTTTTCGGCTGCATAGCAACCATCATCAGTAACATACACCGCAAAAATATTCCTTAACACTCAGTGTATGTTACTGATGATGGTTGCTATGCAGCCGAAAAAGCTTTCTAATACCAATAAAGAAATGAGCAACATGAAAACGACTTTTAATTTATCATGCTTTAATTGTGCATAGCATTATTTGTCATATAATGTATCTCATCATGTTCCTACACAATTACAGCAATAAATAATCAAATATTTTTCTTTTACTTTTACATTTGCTTTTTCAGTTTGCAGCTGAACCCGGAATTAATATAAATCATTTGCAATCATTCTGTTCTTCCAAAAATATATCGCGAATATTTTATTTTTTATGCACTCATCAATCTTCATTTCTGTAGAAGTTTCAGTAAGTCCTTTTCTAACAATTTTTTCAATATGTTGTTGCATCAGAAGTTGAGAGTGAGGGTGAGTGCACGCCTCTTCCTAAATTGGAGAAAACTCTCCGAAAATACAAACTAACCAAGTTTCGAGAAAGCTAATCACGTTAAAAGAAAATATAAAACACTGAAGGTAAATTGAAACATTTGAAATTACTCTGCGGATCCAAGATTGTGGCTCTGCCACTTACACAGCGAGTCATAAGTGAGTTGCTAGTCTCTTTACGAACTTCAGAGATTTAAAAACTTTCTATGACTAACTCTTCTTCGGGCTGCATTCCACATAAAATATTCTTCCTGAAAAACCTTTTAGAAAGTATATGTTTCCTTACAAAACAAACAAACTCTTTTTGTTGACTTGTATAAAGTATAATGAAGTTTCTTTTGGCGTTAAATCAGTGTGAAAATTCAAGCAAAATATTCTCGCTTATTATAGTACAGTTAGGAATTCTTTGTTCTATAATCAGTTTATATTCTTTACTTTCTGTATTCTTCATTTTGACACTTGTTGGTACACGTACGGCGAGATCCATGCAGCAAGTATAAGTACTTAATAAACTGTGTCCAGGCATTAAGAAACCAAAGTCAAAATAATAGACTTACGAATTAGAATCGATTATCTTGAAAGTAACACACTATTCAATGAAATATGGCTTTATGAAAAGTTCTTATTTTGTTATTATTTGGGTTAGATGTGAACGTATATTCTTAAATATTTAAAGTCTGATTTTATTTGTTGTTTGTGCAATAACTAAAATAAAATAATTTTGAGAGAGTTAACTAGGGATTCTGATTCTTTCTATTAAAACATGCATTATAGACAAATTAAGACTTCCGAATCCGAAATAATATTATTAATATTATTATTATTATTATTATCATTAGTTATTTGAGTATATCTATTTAATAAATTCCTCTTATTGTCGAGCATTGTTCTTGTTAGGACGAGCCATGACGTGACGCAACGTAATACACTTATTACAAGAAAAATATACCAGCTTTCAAATAAGAGAGTCTAAGAGGTGCTATCAGAAAGTTCCCGGACTAGGTCAATAAAAAAATATTGTTACTCATCCAGATCATTAACGGTAGCAATATCTTCAAAGAAGCCTCCCCTGAATTAATACAACAAATCCAACGAGTGTTTTTTTAATGTTTGGGAAGCGTAAACCGCTTTTTTCTTATGGCTGTCAAGCACCTACTGTGGTTTTTAAAAATGTCTTCCCCGATGTCACAACTGGGATGTTTTCGGGAACAGGGTAAAGACTCAGAGAGCTAAATCTGACGCGTGCAGAGGGCGTGAGTTGACGGTCATATTGTTTTTGTTTATCAACAGCATTGTTTTCAGTGAAGCATGAGCTTGTGCATCCTCTATGAGCAGCAACCAGTTTTGTTCTTCACAGAATACAGGCCTTTTTCGCAGAACATTTTCTCACAACCATCACAATAAAAATCTGAATTCTCTGAAACACCAGCTAGTACCAACTCAAGCAGACCAACGACTCTGATGAACATGGTTTACGTTGCAATTTTCACTTGCCGGTCATATTACTTGAGCATACCACTTAAAATTCTGCAAATCAATACAAAAATACCAGATTTTGTATATAGTAATTTTACAAGTATGGAAAAGACATTAATGCAAGTTCGTTGCTCAAACTAAATGTTACCACTATATTACAAAACACACCCGACACAAGGAATCTGACCTCACTTGAAATTTTTCATCAAAGTAGTCGGCATTTGCCGAACATTCACAAAGAGATTTGGACAAGATATTGTTTAATTGGAAATGAACCAAAAATGTTTTTGTTTTGTAAATCGTGTAATGATTTCAGATAAAGGAGCTTTTGCGCTGCTTTGAGCATATCAAAGTTCCAAATGAATTCCGTATTTAAATCCTCAATTTCTGACTCTAAAATTGAATGAGAATGCAGTGCTTCAGTTATTATAACATATTCTACCGGAAATAAACCTCATGATTTCGAAGATAATTTGTGCAAACGAGAACTTATAGACATATTTCTCATAGTCTGCTTGGCAGAAAAATTATGGTTGTAAATCCAGCATTTGATATTAAAATTTCAGAGTGGGAGATGAGAGCTCAACTCAGCAATGTGCTTAGTAACACAGCGAAAATAAGTCTGCAGAATGGGTGTAGGAAGAGGGTGACCGACGTGTGTTAAGGTTTCCGTCAAGTTGGAACGAACGCAATTAAATAAATATCTATTTCTCAATACATTTCAACAAACTCGTGTCGGTTCACTATTGGGTGCTTTTTAAACAAAATTCATTTTACTGATTGATCTTTTTCGAAAGATCATTTAGATGTGTATTTGAGTAACGTGTCACGGTGAACAACCACTCTCTTACAAGACTCGCTCTAATATTCTGATTCAAGCTCGCAATACCAATTTGTAATATAACTTAGCATCCGAAATGATGATAGAAATAATGATGAGCGTTTCGAAAGATTTACAGAAACAATATTCTAGGTAGAACTAAGTAAATAAAACATTTCTTGGGGGAACACAGAAACCAAGGCATGAAGGCAAACATGGTTTTTTTTAAACGACGGCATGTTTGTATTACATTCGCGAAATCAACACAAAAGGTTGTTTACACTGATCGAGACAAGGTCTGGGTGAGCAGCGTCCACACCGCATTCAAAATACATTGAGGTATGTGTTACGCACTAGCACCCACCACTTCGCTTGCGTACATTTTTGAATTTTTGTTCACATTCCTTCAGAGTACGGTTGTCGTTAAAACAATTCAATGTACAGAAATTTGTAAATTTTTCCTTATTTTTTTGCAAATAAGTAGTCTAAAATGATAATTTGACCACTCTTAGAGTCCACTTCAGAAGTTAATTCTGACCCCTACAAATCTGAATATCAGGATCTTCGAGATATAGGGGTCTATATGGTTTAGTAATGAGATAAAGAAAAAAAAACTGAGGGACTGATCTAAAGACAAATTCTTCAGGTCACGTCATAAAAAATACAGATATTATTCTAAAGTTTTAATTTTTTTATTGGAACGAGTTAAGTTAAATACGTGCTTCTTATGTTGTAATATTTATATTATACTTGAAATTTCTAGAGTACGGGTATCGACAAGTATATTGCTCTTTAAATTCGAAGTGTGAATGAAATCACATAATTAACATTTTGATTTAGTCAGTTTCAGAATCGCTTTATCCAAAACCACTTCTAAAACATTCTAAAAACATGTATTCAGAGACACCCCTAAGTAAATATTTCCGTCTCGCGATCGATTTTTTCGTGATTCCGTAAATCACAAACATAATAAAGTAAAACAGTTTCCGTTCCTAATTGTCTCTACATGTATGCTATCGGAACACTCGGGAGGGCGTGGTGTAAAGCGGGAAAGAAGGAAGTACTTCAACTTCAGTCTTTAAATACTTACTTGTGTCTCAGAAATAGCAAACCCCTTGATGCTTCAGAAGTCATATTTTCCAATTTTCGTAATTATGAAATGCGTCGATGACAAATTATCAATCCTTTATCAATCCGAGTAACAAACATTTCACCTTTATGATTTTCAACAAATGGGGGTTAAGAATACAGATTAAGAGTAAGAATGGGGGATTTTAAATGGATTATTTAAACAAATATCCCAAATTCACGTGAGAAAACCTTCGGATGCACGACTAGGTGTGTTATATGTGTTAATATGGAGCGCATTCATTTGAAAGGATTGCCCCTATGGGGTGGAGTCATAAAGATGAGTGTGAGACTCACACATTTTAGTCCCGTTGCAAGAAGAGCTTTTAAGTTGACAGTTGCCTGTGAGACCAATATGAGCGTACGTCAGACCTCTCAAAGGTAGCGCTGTTTACATGCACTCTCGAATTCCCAACTTGTGCACCGTGCGGTATGCTGTCCCACTGAGAACCCGACACCAAACTCCTCCATTAAAGCTAGTTAGCTTCATAGACACGATTTAGCAAACGGACAATAGCCCACTGGTTTAACTGTAATGTATCATGCGAAACGTCCCAATAATGGGGCAGTCCCTGCACAGTAAGACAATCAACATTTTCTGAATTAAAAAAGGAACTATTTTTCTTCGTTTAGAACATAACAGGATAAATATTCAATTTTTAGTAAATCTCCGACAATCAGGTAGTCCTCGTTAAACTTCCGTAGAATGATAATTCAATAAGCATTCGTTTTAAATATCATTAAAATTGTAGAAACCCATCAAAGAACGTATCAGAAAATATTATATTATTCACTCAGCAGTTCTTATCGTCTTTAGTTAAAGCTTCAATCAAGTATTAGAACTATGGTGATAGGTGAGTATTTTAATCATTCAGTTTTCTTTTTGGTGTGTAATAAATTACGATATACAAAGAAAAATTATATATTAAATTAGTTGGCAGTGCCCTTATTTATGACAACATGTATTAAGGACGCACAAACTCTTTAATCGTTTGTACTTTCACATTACGTTTCGGGGATGTATGTTCCCCCTCTTCAGATGTAGTCTTCCTTTTCTTCTCAAAATTGTACAAAATCCTTATTGAAGAGGGGGAACATACATCTCCGAAACGTAATGTGAAAGTACGAACGATTAAAGAGTTTGTGCGTCCTTAATACATGTTGTCATAAATAAGGGCACTGCCAACTAAATTAACAAGTAGATATTCGTACATTAATGAGTAGGATTTATGCCTATTAATTCCACCCTTTTTCTGATACTTTCCTGCAGAAACACGTTTTACGAGCATTGCATCACAGGAAGGAAGTGCCTTTCATACCCTCCTAGTAATCATGTAACGGATTGGTTCTTTTGTCTCTGAGCTCGAGGGGAATTTCTTGATGATAAAGTTATTTTTTTTCACGTCTTACTTCCATTGTGTGTTCAGAATGTTAGACCTGCGCTTCCAACCACACGATTCGAGCGTACAGGAATTGGGAGGAAAAGATATTTTGTTACCAGGGAATGTCATGGTACCGAACCAACATTGTTCTCAAGAAAGTGAGGAACACTGTTGCACATAGTTTTGTCGTTAGTGGACACAGTGGAGACTCTTGCGTGAGCTGTTTGCGTGATTTTGAAAAAAATCACCTGTCAAACCCAACTCGCATACATCATTTTCCTCTGACACGTTTTCAAACTTATCTCGGAATTATTTTTGATGAGAAAAAATCATCAAAAATATTCCGACATATTTGTGACTTTTCACAATCTGTGTATCCTTATCTTGCAGCTTCATAGCGGCATCCGTTCTGTGTTTTTTGAGTGACCCACCCACTTTTGTTTTGCCTCCATATCCATGAATTTTAACCCAGTTTTACCAAACATCTCTATTTTATTCAACGTCTCTGTGATTTTTCTTCCACGTTTTGTCGACTTTTCCCGTCTACTACTGTTGCTCAATCGTATGCAAAAGCGACGAAATTAAGTTCTCCTGTATCCATCTTTTTTAACATGTTGTCCTTTACTATTACCCAGTGGTCCAGTTATTGATCCCCGTTTCCAGTATTATTCTTTCTCTTCTAATATTGATACACATATACCTATCTGTCAAATATGATGCTGATAATTGTTTGAATAATTTCAAAAAGTCATTTTCTTCATTGTTTCCAGTTTTATATCTCACTGTGTCAAACGCACCTTCTATGTCTAAAAACAAACATAAGTAATATATTCTTGTCGAATTTCTATCAATCCTAGAAACTCTGTTACCGCTGCATCCGACCCTGTCTCTTTCTGGAAACCACACTAGTGTGTACTTAATCTTTTATTTTCTCCAAGATATTCGATAATTCAATTTTTTCCTATCCATTTTTCAAATATTTTTCATATGACAGCACTAATGAGATCGATCTTTATGAGCGTGGGTTCGTTTTACCTCTTTTCTCATTGTTAATCAGTCTCACTTCGACTATCTTCCACTGTTAGAGATAGAAATAATACTCGATAAGCCTGTTGTATTTTTCTAATAATACATCTTTCATGCCATAAATATTCGTGAACAATTCGTGCGTAATCTCATCAAAACCAGGCGCTTTTCTCACCCTAAGCAATCTACTATCATTCTTAACTCTCAACTCATTTTTTTCATGTTTCCTCATCTGCGTATTCTTGGAAGTCTTCCTTTCTTGCATTAGGAAACCATGTTAGTGTCCGTTCCCTACACCATATACTTTCTTCTACATATTCACCCAGACAATACCAAATTACTTTTTTTTTAATTTTTCCCTAATATACTTTTATAGGGTATTCCCCGAAATGTCCGTTGATGAGAATATCGTCTAAGTAAACAATATATTACAGGTAAAACATGTTTCTTAAAAATAGACCCAACGTAGATTTTTCGGGCACTCTGTCACAATATCAAGGGTAAATGTGTACGTGTAGACTATTCTCCAGTAAAATATTCTATGAATGTAGTCTTCGATGATTTTCAGAAACCTTCTTATCTATCATTGCCACGATGATAACCTTCCCTGTGGTAGAATTGAGAGTATCCCCGATATCTGTTGAATCAGATCATTTCTTCTTCTCCTCACCTCTCCTCGTTGAATCCGCAATGCAGACCACCTCCACGATGGTGTCCGTCTTCGACTATCCCTTCCTAAAGTTGTATTGTCTCGGAGAAATTAGTCCCCGCCGACAAGTGCTTCTCGAGTCCTGATACTATTAAAAACCATTTTTATTTATTTTAGCCGAAGATCTGCTTTTACCACCGTGTCTACAACAGTTATTGCACCGTTTCTTATACATGTACTATTCTTTTTAACATTATCACTTGGACATTGAAGGCAGCGCTACTTGAAAAGACGAGCAAGAATTACTTACGTAAAACAAATTGCATCTGACGTTAAAATGTGATCGTTTATGTACCTACCATGACGTAATCGGTGTCCATATATCAACGTTAAGAATCAAGGTAATATTTTACTGCTTTCCATAATAGAATTTCGTAACTTATAAGGTTGCCGGCAAACGTGTATTGGAAAAAGCATTAAGAAGTCACTTACTTAACATAGCGTCTGAGCGTTTCTACGAGTCCACCTTCACTATAACAAGTGATTAATTAATAATATGAGTGATGAAGGAACACGCATGATCGTTTTAGAGCAAATAATTGTTTATTTTTTATTTATTATCTTCTTGAATATCTTACGGAGAAGTTCAGGCCACGAGACCTGCTGTTGCACTTATCTGTGATTAGGATGAGGTAATTGAGAGATATTCGGCTGCTGTGGATTGAAATTAGAGGTCAAAACTGTGGGATGCTGTAGTAAAAGGTCACCGACTGCTACCGTAAGTCTCGTATTGCATGCCTGGATATCACCTCAATATTCTTCTCACATAATAAAACTGGATAAAAAAAACAATACGAATAACTCTCGCTTTATAATTACGATTTTTCACACATTTGTGAGAAATAATTCATACATTTGTGTTAATTATAAAGTTTTATTTCTTCGTTTTTGGTATTAAAATATCAAAACAAATTTTGTTTCTAATGTGTCATTTTAAGTAGGTATGGAGATATCTGCTTTAATAAATGTATTGTGTTTTAATCAAAATGTTTCATGTGTATAAAGACGAATTTTCTACAAAAAAAATCATGGACAAAGATACTCTATAAATCCATACAAACACGCAAGAAATAATAATAATAATGAAGTTTTAAAGATAATGATAATTTGTTTCTCTTATGTCCGCCAAAATTAAAAAATGTGAAATGAATTCTGATACACCTTTCAGTATATTAGTATTAGCTGTATTAACTGCTCTGGTTAAGATATTTCAGCATTATTTGTGAAGATACGTAGAAGTCGGACAAATCAATGTCTAGCCGCGTGATTCGGTGCCGCCGATCGACCTTTCGCTAGTTCAGGGTTGGAAAAGACACACAAATGTATATCTTTGCGAAAGGAATCGTTTTTTCGTAATTTATTTCAGTGCTTACTAGTGTGCCATCGTCGATAATGTAGTGACAGGACAATAGTCAATGTGTTTCAGTAAAAGAAAATGCCTGCGTTTGTTGAAAGTTTATTTGACCTTTGTTAGTTGATAACATGTATTGTTAAAATATACGTTTTTCATAGTTTTTGGAGTTAATTCAGTGCATATAAACAGTTATCATTATATCTGTTTCAGAGATGCAATGTTTCTAACTGGCACAATTAATTAGCAGTTTTTATTAGTTTTTAACATCATTTAAATGTTTCAACATTTCAACTATATCAATTGTCAATTAAAGAGAGATGCAAATAAAGACTTATTTATAATTCGTTCTATTTAGAGTGCGAACACAATTCAAGTGTTAGACAAAAATTTGTTGGGTTATTTTAAAATATTTGAGCTCACTTTTGTAGGATATTCAAACAAATATGTACGAAGATTCAATTAGAAAAAGTGCTGTTTATACAAAATTAAATTCGTTCTGATGTTAGTACTAATGGAAGTCACAAAACGTTGAAAACATTGTATTTATCTCGAATTAGAATGTCCGAATGCGAAATGGTTGTTTAATTGGGGAGCAATAAAACAGAACCAGAATATGCATGAGAGATAATTCGTTTAAATGAATTCCATTTCCAAATGGGAGAAGGCGTTTGTTTATCTGGGGACGTTTTAAACGGTAGAATTAACTTGTTAAGCGTTTGCCTCTTGCTTATAAAGAAGAGCCAACAGCTTCTACTCATACCGAAATCAGTTCTCACAGTATTCGTTTTACTTTATGAAACATAAATCAGCTCTCACTTTCCAGTCATTCTCTCAAAAACCCCTTTCTGGAATTTGGGTTTCATTCCTCCAACACTGATGGATTGTATTGAATCGTTTTGGTTAACATCGCAAAATTGTGGACAAACGAAGGAGCAAATAATTTACCACTAGTTACATGTTTATTTTAGCAGGATGTTACCGGAAAATACTTCGTGGACCTTGGTCAAAAAATGAACCCGGAATAAACCCTAAGCAAGATTTAACTAGTACAAGATCATTAGTGCGTTTGAACAGATAACTGACTAAAATTGCAATAGAGTTTTTCATTATGCATTTATATATTTAATAACAACTTAAATTAACTTTTACGTTTTTATTATTAATTTTGTTTGTTTTGACATTAGTTACAGTTTGCAATACTACCCGCAGATATTGTTTATTTTCTATTTATAATTTTAAGCTGAATATTTATGACTAACATTACCGTGTAGATAAAAATAAACTTATCTCCGTCATCACAGTAATAGTCAACTCATCTGGTGATCACTTAGCTCGCACACTGTGGACCCTATCAATTACCCGTGGCCATAGTGAAAAAGACATGCACCCCAGTTCTGCTAGCGGATTACATCGTCATGAAGTCTTTATTATATTTTGCACATTCTCCATGACACTGCCAATCGTCAAAACAATGATCACTGGTTCAGTATCATATATTCACAGTTTTAAATGTTCTGTTTCTATTGTTATTTCTCCTATGTTCAAACATTTTCTATTTCATAATCCATACTAACAGATAGATGCGTAATACGAAAGTGTGTCTGTCTGGTTGCTACCTGATCACACTTGTACCACTGAACCGATTGTAATGAAAAATGGCAAAGAGATGTTTTTCAAATGTGTGATAAGAATAACGGAAAAGGTTTTCGACAATACATGTCAATAACATCGGGAAAATAGAGAATTACATTTGCTTACGCTGCCTAAACGGTTAGAGATAGATGACATCTATGAATGGTAATATTACTTGTCTCAGAGAGTTCCACAAAAATGCCCGGGACAGCATATGTCTATCCACAAAAATTAACCTAAATTATCGATAAAATGCTTAAAAAAATAAAAGTGTCAAAGTTTAAATTTAAGAGGGTAATTTAAGAAGAAAAAATCCTCCTCAAATTTAATGAAATATGTTTTGTGCATTTAAAAAATATAGAGAATATCCTTAAATCATAAAGTTCCGACGAATAGTTTAGATTTTACATGAATTTTAACGAAATGGTGCAGCCGCGTTGTGCCTCGGAAGCGAAAATGCGACTGCACGGCTCCTGCGAGATGGTGTAGTGTATACAATCAAGTTTTGTATTAAATTTGTATTATCACAAATTTGAAAAATTAGGATGCTGTACATGTTTTTAAAAGCCAGTAAGTAAAAGTATTTAGAGAATTCTTACAATATTGATAGATTTTATTTTTTCCTGAGTATAAGAAGATTAAGAAAAATCCCGGGCAACGCCTAGTAATCCGCTAGTCCGGGTAATCAGCTAGACTTTTTCATAAAATAGATTTCTAAATTATTTTTCTCTAGATTGGTTCATTTATATTATACTCCGCACTTAGGATTGTCTCCAAATACAGGTTGAGTCTGAATATTTCTACCCTCTTTACAAAGTAATCAGCAAAGTTAAAGCAGAGACATTGTACGACTTGTATCTTCTCGTTCTTCACAGCACGTGCATACAAATTTAAGCTTTTCCCATTCTATGTGTGCATTTATTGAAAACATCATATCCAATTAAATTTTATCCCACCTCTCCATATTTTCTATTTTACCAAGGACTAAAATCTAAAATGATTTTATATTTCTCTTATTTTATGTCCCTTATTGAACTTGACAATTTTATTTCTCAATTCGATGAACAGGTCAATGGGTGGCATCGTACTTATAACGAAAACTACATTTTAGGTACCGTCCAATGCTACTTAAAGTAAGCCCAAGCGTAACACATGTAATAATTGTTATATATTCGAGTCTGTTACCTTGTGATCGCAAGGTCAGTGGATTCTGTCTGTGAAATCTGGTTATTTTTTTCAATATTTCGTTTCATTCGAAAAGATTTCTTGAAATGTTTATTTCTCTCAATGTTTTCGCAGCTTTACTTAGTATAGTTCCATATTACGTATAGGTTGAGTTACGGGTAGATACGATTTTTGTTTTTATTTTCAGTTGATTTGGCATGGCTCGGAAGTTATTTGAACTTACGGTTATTTGGTAGATCCAGAAACTTTGAAGTGTAAGAGCAGGGTTTATATTTGGTGTGAAAATATCTCAATATTGTATTAGGAGGTTATATAAGTTCCTTTTTTTCATTACTACTCGTTAAAATAAAATGAAAATCAATCATTTTACATTTGTACAATAATATTGTACATAATATGTTATTCTAATACATCAGTGAGGCTTGGAAGCAAAAGACTCCATACAACAACTGCAAAGGATGATAAGTTTTGAAAAAGTAATATATTATTTGTGGTAATTGATAATATTGTCCTTCTGTTCGGCGAATTAGGTGTTTGGTAAAACTTCACTGTTACGCTGGGACTAGTGTATTCTTTCATTATTTTGGAAGATAATAAATAAGAATGTACACTATGTATCATACTAAAATATTCCGTTGAACGTCCATCTTGCATGATCAAGAAAATTTATAAAACCAGAATTTGATGTGCCTATCGGATGGAGATGAATGTTGCTGTTATTGGTTTATTAGATAATATTTCCTACTCAGATCTCGCAGGTTCTTGGCGCGGGATTCCTAAGTTCTTGGCGAGATTCTGAAGTATTTTTTAGGGTGGCATGAAAGCATAAGTTTTAAGTGTAGCGCAAAGGATTAAAATAAATTAAAGAGAGCTGTAAGACGAGAGTGCAAGGAAATAGCAAATACTTGCCGTGAAAATGTGGTGACATTTTTTATGATGAGTGTATGAATATATAAATAAAATATTTCGGAGAGTATATTGTATACTTGTTACGAACCTCATATTTCTGAATTTCAGTAATTATTTCAACCGAAATTTCTTATTTCTGTCTAGCACATAAAGAGGTTCCCTATTTGCTTCCGCTGAGTAAATTAGTTTGTCGTCGAGGTCACGCACAGTTGTTACTACTTCCTGACAAATTTATTATTATAACTAAAGTAAGAATCTCAAATTCACAGAACAGAAAAAACGAAGAGAATAACTATGTCCTGTTGCATTATTGTCATCGTATGCCAAATAGTGAAGTAATTCTGCTAACATACACTCACAATACGTAATTTTTATTTTCTTAATTTGCCAATGTGTTTACCTTATCGGGATATGGCTATAACAGAAAAAGATGTCTCCGAAAATTCACATGTGCGCTATAGCTGAGGCGAAAGAGTTGAGCCAATTCCTTTCCTTTTACTTAATTTCTCCTTTTCCCAGCAGCACTAATATCGCAGGCAGTTCTCGGAGGACTGCCTCTCAATGGAGGTCTCTCCTTTTCAAAGGACGGGTCGCTCTGACTCCGAATGGAACAGGGAAGTATATAGGAAGGAAAGGATCGCATTCACAATGTATAGCTGTATATAGAAAGTAAACGTTTAACTAGATTTTTATGACTAAAGTGTGGGTTTGTGCTTATCGATTAAATCAAGTACTTTTGCCTTAAAACGATAATCTTACACTAAATACCGGAAGAATATTAAATTTCCCTTTAAGGGCAAAATGCACATCTAAACCTTCTTACTACCAGCTTCTATTTTAAATTAACCTAATAATGTATTTCCGTTCAAAATTGAAAAATTAATATTAATAATATGAAATTCGTCTCAAGAAATTTGTTAATTTGCAAATGCGAAAGCGTCAATACAAACACATCTTGGAAGGCCAAAACATAGTTGTACTCGTTGTATGCTGTCAATGTGGATGATAATAACTTATGATCTATGGGTAGTGATTCTACCTTTGAATGCGATATTTGAAATATGCTCATTAAATTATCGTTCCTGTAAATCCTTAAGCTGATTCTCCGAGCATCAATTGGTTGTTGATTTTCTTTTTCAATATTAACTAAATTACTTTATTTTGGGAACTTGAAATAAAATTAACTACTTCTCTAATTTTTATTCTTACGACCGTGAGTCCACTCACACAAAACTTATTTTACTTTTGTTTCCTCTTAATTTTTTGTTTGTGATGATATAGAAACAATCATTGCAATAATGCTTGACTTCTATGCATTGATCAATAATCATTCCTGTTCTCACGCATTTAGTTAATGAATCAGCAACTGCTGTCCCTCAAGTAGGATGTAACGTAGGCCAAATCGACCTACTCGATATAGTTTAATTATGTCACCACACAGCGTCTGGACTTTACAACGTTTAATAAGTCGCGCTCGATTAGAAATTAATAGCTATTAGGTAATTATAAGACTACCAGATTTATGGTTGCTTCTTTCATTGTTAATTCAGGAGACTACCAAGTAACCTATGACCAAAGAAATCATTATCTCCTAATGACAGAAAAGCATGTATTGACACGCACAAACCCACATTGACAAGAGAGCCAGTTGACGTTACAGCAGCTGCGTCGAAGACGCTGGGTCGACACTACGTACACTTAAATACAATAGCAGCCAAATGACCGACGCTCTCGTTTCCTCGAGCGGCCATATTGAACCACTGTCCAATCACTAGAGTTTGTGTTTGCTTCGAGCTAATCGACGCGTATCCATCTACCCAATCCTTTGAGTTTGAGAACAAAAAGTTATTGTCCTGGAACTACAAAATTCGTCAGTTCAAAGTGGTTGTCAAACCAGAAGCACTTTATGCATAAACGTCAAAAGTCAATTCAAACTGTCCCACACCAGGCCCAGAAAGTGCCCAAGGTGTGTGCGGATGGCAGAGATCCACAATTTCTTGGCCTCAACACACGGAGGAGACGTGGCCATTATCTTGCTCCGGACGATTTGACCCCGAGATAAACCCGGTAGTCATTTTACAGCAGTATGGGAGTCAGTCTGCGTGTTGGGACGTGATGAATAATTCCCATCCCTCCGCAGTTCGAACCCTGACCATCCAGCTTGCAATTCAGCAAGCTACCTACTGAGTCATGCTGACTCCATTTCATTCATCAATGACTCTTAATCTTTAATTTATAACATTAAAACCCCAGTTAGAAATTAAAGGACGAAAGATTAAGAGGAAAATCCTAGGCCGAAAAATTAAGAATGAAATATATTACCCAAAACCAAAAGCAAAAATCTTCAAAATTCTCAAAATTACAGAAACAATACGCATGCGGAGAATCCAATTCATGGAGCACATAGAAAGAATGGATTCCAACTCACAAATACAACAAATTTTCACATTTTTCAACTAATGGTGCAAAACCATTGCACATACTTTCTCATATACGTTTTTCCACCTGCAGCATAGTGACAAAAAATATTGTAAATGTGTTATGTAAGTGAAATTTCGTTATGCAGACACAAAAATTGATGTATTTTCGTGTCTACAATGCGTTTGCTGTCCTTCTATGTATTGTATCATTATCATATCTTGCATTTCAGTTTATGGAAAGTGTACTCTACGTCTGCTTGGTCCATTTACACTGCTAAATATTATTCAAGCTTCGTGAAACAGTAAACTAATGTGTGTAGCAGAAAGAAATATTTTACTGCGTCTACACCAAACTTTCAAGCGAAATATTGCTAATGCGGATATAATACATACTAATTGTACCTTACGTACAGAAAATATTCGAAAGAGCACTTTGACCTTCATGTGAAGTACCCTTTGCTTTAAAGTCAAAAGAAATAAGAGCACGTGCATCGACAACAAGTAAATACTACCCTAAATACGAAATATGAATTAAATATATTCATCCGTTTAGTAAGAATCGCTTGCGCACTGACGAACAGACGGACGGACACTATGCCAAAAAGCACATTTTCTTAATCAGGGATACCCAAAAACAGACATTTCCGTCGAAATCTCGCTTTCGAATTTTTTCACAACTACAAAACTTTATATATACTACGTATATGAGAAAGTAAAAACAAAACCGCTAGACCGAATTGGTACAAAACTATAGAAACAGACCTTCGCGAATTAGGATCTCCAAATTAACAGGATCGTGAAGCAATAAGAAAAATCACAAAAACATGGGGTTTCGAGGACAAACTTGTGGTGCAAAACCATTGCACATACTTTCTCATATACGTTTCTCAGTTCTCATATACTAGAGGGCAATATTAAAGCATTCTATTTTAAGTGGGTTGTTTTTAACATGTTACTCAATATTTGCTCGTCTTCATTTTACCCTATTTAAAAATTTTATTTAAGAAATAATTTTACTAGCATTTATATAAAAGAATCTCTAATATAAAAATTCAATTCTTTCGTTTTCTTGGGAGATCAGTAAGATTTATGTTCTATTTCAAAGATATATTAATAAATAAATATAAAAATAATTAGGATATTGTCGCGATAACAAAGCAGGAAGACCATTAATATTCTTATATAATATAATTAAAAATCAATAAGTTAATTTCTTTGCAATTTGAAATTGCAAAATTATATTAATAAAAATTAATCGTATCTTGATTAATTTCGGTGAAATAAGTGATACAGTTTATTTTATTTACTTTCTTGTATTTCGTAACGCTCCTTATCTATTTCGTCGAAGAATTCTATAAGTGTTAAACTATATTATTTAATATAATATTATTTTTAACGATTGAAACTGCTTTAAAACATTGAATTAAAAAATATTGAAAAAAAAAAAGATTTTTCATCACACGTTACCATCAAGACAAAAATAACAAGACACCAAGTTAACGATAAGTAATAATATAAAATAACTTTCTCACGCTTCAAATAATATGCATAAACATGCAAATACGACACACAGCATGCACAAGTTAACAACAACATCCGGCAAAAGAAGCAGTGGATACATCTGATACGTAAGCTTACGCAACGAAAAGATGCAGCAACACCGGATGAGAGGTTACGAGTTGTGCGTAGGGGTCGCGTGGGTGGAAGGTTCACGATACCAAGAGAGACATAAGATGCAGACATACCTCTGTTC